>JBCEWC010013251.1:0-15208 GCA_038996855.1 Solanum aculeatissimum
AAACTTAAAAAAATTTGAAGTTTGATTTTTGAAAATTTGAAAACTATTTAGTTCAAGTTTTATCAAACTTTAAATAAAAAAAAAATTGATGTTTGAAATTTTAAACCCAAAACGCGGGTTAAACCCAAATGGAAACCCAAAATGCGGGTTAAACCCAAATTGAAACCCAATTTTTTTGTTAAATTACCGGATTACCGGTCCGGTCCGGTCCGGCTTCGAAATATACCGAACCGGGAAGCTACTCCTTGCGTCTACCGGTATTCCCGGTACCGGTACAGTTCCGGTTCCGGTTCCATAGCCGACCTTAAATGGGACTAAGGAAAACATTCAATCATTGAAATCATGGAAGGACACCAATTCAAACTTTAAATCATATGGTCTAAGCATACTATCTACATATAAGACCTAGCTGGGGCTAAGACATGCCCAAAGCTCCTCTCAATTATAGAAATCATGAGAAAATAACATAGAAAGTAAAAGTATCCATATACAACTCAAAATAAGAAAATGTCTCTAATATAAAATAGCACGAAGAAAGAGGTGTAGTCCCCAAACTAGAGGGCTAACCACAACTACTAGTATTGACCATTGAAAGCTAATCATGTGTTGGTGGAGGAGCGTTAGTCCATACATGGTATTATCATCTAGGCAAAATGTGCGTTAATACGTTCGAATGTACTAAGTATGTGAGATGCAATGCGAAAATGAAATTGTAATGCCATCATTCAAAACATGCATAGTCATAGTCAAAGAACAAAGCTCAATATGAAGTAAAGATCAAAGATCAATGCATCAGATGGAAACACATTTTAAAGAACATAGACATCAATTACATAGCTTTGTGGGAGGAGATCATAATCGACATTTAAGATCATATGAACTACTACATGGAATCCCAATATAAACCCCTAAGTTGGCACAGGGAGTTCACTTGTCGGATGAAACTCCTTCAACTTATGCATGCATATCTTAGTTTAACATTGCTATTGCGAATCTACTAGCCTTAGCCTACAAGGGCTCCTTGGTGGCACATAGTAAATAAGACAAGAGGTTGCTACTAAGGTTCCCTTTTAGAACCCCATCTCAATGCCTCATTCGGTGCTAAGTCAAATCCTACGGAATACTTATAATACAAACATATGCATAAACATTTACAAGCTTTGAAATGTACTTTGGCATTGTAGGAGTAACTCATTAACTTAGGATCCACTCAAATGAGAATTTTCCTTTCACATTGAGGGTCCATCTTAAACATCATAAAGACCTCATATCATACTCATAACTTTCATGACATTCATAAACTTTTATTACATGCTTTAAGGCTCTTATCACTAACTTCATGTAGGAACTCATCTTAAACTTAGTGGGCTTATACAATACACCTTAAAATACATGATTCAAGAGTACAATACAAGATCATGATAAAATTCATCAATTTAAAATCATGTTTAAACAATCCACATCATCATTGAAAAAATTCTAGATAATAAAATCATAACATTCAACTTGATGATCATAGAAATTCATAGTACATCATCACATTGCCTCATTAGAGTCAAAATAATTGAAAATATATCATAAAAATATCATTTAAATCATACTTATGGAACTCATAAATTTTTAAGAACTTAAAGAAAAGGTAAAAATGAAGTTTGTTGGGCTTTGTGGATGAAAGTGATCCACAAATCAACCCACATACCTGATTGAAAACCTTAAGAAATGGCTTAAAGATTTGGAGAAGAAAATCCTAGCCCTTCTTGCCTTCGAAATGTTTGAGAGAATTTGGAATCAAGAGAATGAGAGTGTTTGAGAGGTTTGAGGCTGATAATGGGTAGTTTAGGTCCCAAAATGATGTAGTTTTAGGCTTAGAATACGGAAAAAAATAAAAATACCCCTAATTAAAATCGCCAGACAATGAAACCGCGACCCCATTTACGGGTCGTAAATCAATTTATGAATCATAATTAGGGGGTTTTGTCTGGTTGAATTTTGATCCTCACAAAAAGTCTCTGAATCCCAACCTATGACTTTATTCTACGATTCATAGAATGAACTACGAGTCGTAAACCCTTTTGTGGTTTCCTCCATGCTTTGAAAATTTTAAAATTTTCAAGACTCTATCTAGTAAACCAATTTACGGATAGTAAACCAAAATATGACTCGTCCTGTTTGTTCGTAGTTCAATTTCAGAAACCCAAATTTTCCATCAACTCAAGGCATCAAACCACGAACCCTTTTTATGGTCCATAGTTTCATTTACGAACTGTAAACACCTTTTGTAGTTCGTACTCACAGTTAGTCAAATTTTCCTCCTGCCTGGTCCTATTCACGAGACCTATTTATGACCCGTGGATTGAACCACGACTATAAATAGGGTCATACTTCGGTCTGCAACATATGCAGTTCTACTTTTTCTGCACTTTTTGACTTTCTAACTTGCAGGGCCTTACAATATCTCTCCCTTAGGAACTTTCATTCTCTAATGTACTAAATGTAGGCTTTAGGGAACTAAGGAAGCATCTAACAACCCAACATGAATGCAAAAATATAATCTAAACATCTTTTCATAAAAATTTTCAAACTTATACTTTAAATATCATTCAAAAAGTCCCATAAACATTTAAATATGCACAAACAATATGAAAACTGAAATGCAAGGAATTTGAGGTCTTAGGGTAAGAAGAACTTAGTACCTTAGGCTTGAATAGAGTGGAAAAGATAAGGGTATCGCTTCATCATATCCTCTTCCACTTCCCACATTTCACTTTCAACTTATTGGTTCCTCCAAAGTACTTTAACAGATATAATCTCTTTTTTTCTTAACCTCTTCACTTGCTAGTCTAGGATCTCAATCAGAATCTCTTCATAAGTCAAATTATCTTCAATAATTACATTCTCCAATGGAACTATGGAGTTTGGGTCGCCCATGAAATTTTCTCAACATCGACATATAGAACACCGGCTGAATCATATTCATTTCCGTTAGCAACTCCAATTTATAAGCCATCTTAACAATCCTCTTAGCAATTTTATAAGGCCTTACATATCTAGGGCTAAATTTCCCTTTTTTGCCAAACTGGACCACACCCTTCATGGGTGAAACTTTCAAATAAATCCAATCATTGGCATGAACTTAAGGTCTCTTCTCCTAACATCGTAGTATGAATTTTGGTGACTTTGAGTTATTTTCAACTTCTCCGTTACGAGTCACACTTTTTTCATAGCATCCATGACCAAGTCAAATCCTACCAAGGCCATCTCACCAACTTCAAATTGTCCAACCCGTGACCTACATCATCTGCCATACAAGGCCTCAAACAGTGCTGTCTCAATACTTGAGTGAAAGCTATTATTGTTGACAAACTCAATAAGAGGTAGATGATCATCCCAACTTCATTTGAATTCTAACACGCAAACCCTCAACATATCTTCTAATGTTTGAATTATTCTTTTAGCTTTTCCATCTGTTTGAGGATGGAACACGATACTCAACTGGTGACAAGACCCTTTTGAAATGATCTCCAAAAGTGAGAGGTGAATTTGGCCTCACAATCTAAGCTAATAGATAATGGAACCCTATACAACCCCACAAACTCTCGAATATACAGCTTGGCATAATCTTCAACACTATAGGTTGACTTGATCGGTAAGAAATAAGTCGACTTCGTCATTCTATCAATTATCTCCTAAATGGAATTAAAGTGCCTCTTAGTCTTAGGAAAACTAACTACAAAGTCCATATTGATCTCTTCCCACTTCCAAGTGGGGATCTCAATGTCTTAGGCTAGGCCACTCGACCTTTGATGTTCAACCTTAACTTGTTTCCAATTGGGACATTCGGTCACGAATATTTCTATGTCCTTCTTCATTCCATTCCAGCAATACACCTTGGCTCGAAGCCATTCAATACCATCACACTACCATTGCCAGCATCACTTAATCTCATTCCTAACCTAGCCAACCTATGGACTTCCTTTGCTAACTCCCTTTTTCTATCGTCTTTAAGGTGAGATACACTACCCATAGACACCCTGCTAAGTGCTTTGGCCACCACTTTAGCCTTACGCAGGTGATATTTCACACTCATGCATAGTCTTTGAGAAGTTTAAATCATCTTCTTTGTCTTAGGTTGAGGTCCCTTTGAATGAACACATGTTGGAGACTTTTATGGTCAGTGAAGACATCAACTTGAACCCCATACAAGTAATGACATCAAATCTTCAATGCAAATATCACAGACGCTAATTTAAGATCATGAGTTGGATAGTTCTTTTCATGTATCTTCAATTGACTTGAAGCATAGGCAATCACATTCCCATGTTGCATCAACACATAACCCAAACCAACCCTTGGGGCAGAATAATACACCACAACCCTTCGGTACCCTCCAGTAAAGTCAAGATTGGAGCAAAGTTAATCGATCCTTCAGGGTTTGGAAACTCTTCTCACACTCATCCATCCACACTAACTTTACTTTTTTTGAGTCAACCTTTTCAATGGTGATGAAATGGTGGAGAAACCTTCAACAAACCTCGTGTAATGCCCGACCAAAGCCAAGAAACTCCTAATATCCAAAGGAGTCAATGGTCTAGACCAATTCTTTACCACTTCTATCTTCTTAGGATCAACTTTAATTCCATTACCTGGTAGTACATGCCCAAGGAATGAAACTTCTTTCAACCAAAACTCATATTTGTTAAACTTGACAAACAACCTTTCATCCCTCAAAGTTTGCAACATCACTCTCAAGTGCTTCATGCGCTCTTCTTCACTTCAGAGTAGACCAAAATATTGTCAATGAATACCACAACATACATGTCAAGGTTGGGTTTGAACACCTTATTCATGAGGTCCATAAATATTGCTGGTGCATTAGTAAAACCGAGAGACATTACCACAACTTCAAAATGCCATACCTCTCCTAGAAGGCCATTTTAAGAATGTCACACTCCCTCACTCTTAGTTGGTGATAACCGAATCGAAGGCCAATCCTGGAGAAGTGTCTAACCCCTAGCAAATAGTAAAACAAGTCACCTATCCTCGAAAGGAGATCCTTGTTCGTTATGATTACTTTGTTGAGTTACCGGTAGTCTATACACATTCAAATCGACCCATATTTCTTCTTTACAAACAATGCCAGAGCACCCCATAAAGACCTACTTTGCCTTGTGAAACCCTTCTCTAATAAATTCCTCAATTATTCTTTTAATTCCTTCAACTCCTTTGGGGCCATTCAGTAAGGAGGAATAGAGATAGGTTGGGTATCAGGTAAAAGATCTATGCCAAAGTCTATTTTCCTTGTTTAAGGAATAATGGGCAACTCTTCAGGAAAGATATCGGGAACTCATTGACAATAGGGACTGACTCAAGAGATTTAATTTTAGAAGTGACATCTCTAACCCTCACTAGTTGATAAATACAACCCTTGGAACATTTTACGGGTCTTGATATAGGAGATAAACTGACCTCTACATTTAGAACTATTACCCTTTTACTCATGAACGGGCTCACCTATGGGCAACCCTTATAGACTCTTTGTGCAACAATGGGCTCACCTACGGGAGTACAAACTTCAAAGGGATCAACTATGACTTCTGGATACACATTGAATCTATTTGCAAGTAATGGGGTTACAAAAGACAAATTGACTCTCAGATCTAACAAGTCATATACATCAAAATCATAAAATTTCAACATACTGGTAACAACATTTGGAGTTTCTTCCACTTTTTGGCAGACATGCAAGGCATAGAATCAGTTGGCCCTTGGAGCACCTTGAGTGTGTCCACCTTGTCCTTATAGCTTAACACCACCACTTATACACTCCTTATCATGATGACTAGGCTTGCCATACTTAAAACATGCATTGGAGCCAACTAGACATTCCCCCTTATGAAGCCTTCCATACTTGGCATAATTTGGGGAGGCTTGAGCACCCGGATCTCCTTGCGACTTGGGGTTAGACCCTTTATCTTTGTTAAACCTAGGAGGAGGGACATTGTTTGACCCCTAGCCTATTTGCTTTTGACTTCTTGATATTTTTCATGGCCACTAACCCTTTTATGGAAGAATCCACCACTTTCAACCCGAGCCCTCTTGGACTCCCTAGCATGCTCTCTCAATTTCTCCTCCTCAATTTGTTGTACATAGGTCTTGAGGCGGGAAATGTCCATCTATTTCACAAGCATGACGGTCTTGCATTCCTTGGATACTAACTCCTACACGTCAGAGATGAACGTGCTCATTCTAGCCCTTGGGTCAGCCACCATTAATGGTGCATACTTTGAGAGCTTTGTGAACTTGAGGGAGTATTCCCTCACACTCATGTGGCCTTCCTTCAATTTGATGAGCTCTTTCACCTTGTCCTTAGTTCTAATGAAAGAATCTATCCAAGAAAGCATCCTTGAACTCCTCCTAGCTCTGAAACGTCTAGTTTGGTATTAAATGATCTTTGTTTGGTTTCTGAGAGTTTCGAGTACATTTAACCCCTTTGATAAATTACAGTATTGGGATGTGGCACCCACATTGTATCAAAATGATCTCTAGTGGGAATTTTAACTATATTGTTGAGTTTGGAATGTCATTTCCAATCAAATTTCATATATGATTTGTATTTTTCCAACTCCGGATGAGATTAGAGTATCAAAATTAAGTGTGAGCAGTTGCTAAAAATTAAAGGCGGTGTGTGACATGGCCCATCGAGGTCGTGCTATGTGGCAGGTGACATGTACCTCATGAGGCCACATATAGGGTTTGAGGTTTAGGCTCTGTGTTTCTCTCCTACCTTTAGAATTGGGTTATTAGTTCAAATACAATTTAGTGTTTAGGATCAATTGATATATACTTGGCTACTTGGTGTGTGGATGTACCCATTGAACTTATGGGGGCCCAACGAGCATATAGGGTTAGGTTTGATAGTATCTTGTACTCGTGTACCTGCCTGTTTTACATGGTTTTATTTAGTACTGGTCAGTTCTTCTTGGTATTAGTGTTGCGACATTTTAGCTAGATGGTTCTATTAGAATTATGGTTATGTGTACAAGATTGGGTAAGGAGCTCGATTCAGAATTGACATCTGTAACCATATACCTATTCATCCTTCATTGTGCGTGGGTGTATTGGTCGAGCTTGTGGGGGCCTGATTGGCGTACAAGCATAGATAGTAGGGCCCTACACCCATGTATATCACTACCTAACCATCCAGTCCTTAGTTACAACCATCTTCATCAGACTATGTACCTAGTTCTTGTGGTTGGACACTTGTGGAGTTATATTTTATCTTATCCCTGCTTTATTTACTATTTTTACTCAATCGACCTATGATACCTACTGGGTACCATATCCCTAGTACTCACCCCTATATTTCTGTATCTGTTTTATGGTACGGGTCCTAGCCTGAGCCAGTAGTGGTGATTCTTACGGTGATAGCTATATTCAGAGACTAGTGGTGTATATTGGATGTCATTGTATACTTTAAGTCTCCTTCAGTATTTTGCGGCTATCTTTTGTGATTCAAGACTTGCGTTGCATATTATTTAGATTTTGTATATATATATATAGAGAGAGAGAGAGAGAAGAGAGAGATGTATTATGGTTAATATGTTGTATCGTGTCTATAGTAGATTTGTACTGGTGACTTATAGGTCCTGGGAGGGGACATTTTGCTATTGTTATGTTGATGGATGCCTAGTATTAGCTTGTGCTTATGTTGGTTTGGTTAAATTGTTCTATTATGTCAGTTACTAGCTATTCTGGGATAGGGTTAGACTTGCCTATCGAGGGTAAGGTAGGTGCCATCATGACCTGTAAAGTTGGATCGTGACAACTCTACCCTTCTCAGACTTGACTTGTGGGATTACACTAGATTGTTGTTGGTTCCGTAAGTCATTTCTTTTTCTATCTGCGTTGTATCTTTTCCTTGAGCCAAAGGTCTATCAACAATAACCTCTTAACCTCTCGAGTTAGGAGTAAGGTTTCTGTACACTATACTATCCCCAAGCCTCACTTATTGTTGATTATGTAAATCTTCCTTACAAATGAACAATAATTTTCTATTTTATGTTGTATAAAGATAATAAAGACACAAGAGAACATGCACACGATCACAAAATGTTTGATTTAGATATTGGTTTCGAGGTAGATTTTGAAAGAGGTGAAAAGTGATACTCACCTGCTTGAATATCATGAGATTCATCTTGTTTATATTTTCTGAGGAGAGAAAAATTGTGTCACCATTTACTAGGGACTCTTTTTCACATGTTTCTCGCTGTTGAAAGTTAATGTGTATTCTCTAGAGAAGTTACCCCCATCACAGTCAACACCTTAGAGGGTTCATCAATGAAATCCTGGGCATCTTTATCAGCTTTTGAAATAAAGAATTCTGGAGGATTCATTCGAGTGAAATCTCTCACCCTAGAAGCTGAAGTGGGACTAGGAGGAGGATTAACTTGTCTGGCTTGGTTACCACTTGAGCCAACATGGCAACAACATTTCAAAATTCAACATGAGTCACTGGCTCCCCCCAAAGGCTCTTGAGGAACTTGCTCTTCATTAACCGGGGTCTGTTTAGGAAGAGGGGCTCTTCTTGGAGGAATCTTTTGAAAGAGTATCAAAGGTATCGTTAGAGCTAAGAAGCCTTAAGACATATTTCATAGTACGACATAAGGGACAATGAAGTGAGACAATTCCTAAAATGCCATCATAGCCTCCCACTCATAGGCATAGTACACTTCACACCTATGAATAGGACTCTACTCGACGCGGCATGTTAAACTCCGAGGATTATTTTAAAACTTTAGGGCTCTAATACCAAACTTGTCATGACCTAAGTCTAGGGCCTTAGAGTGGCACGACGAATGGGAACCCGAGAGTCCCCAAATAAGCCTCATAGCATCCAAAAAGACATCATCAGTTTGGAAACACGTAATAATAATCATATTCAATTAATGATACTACGAGATAGGGATAGATGACTCAAGCTATGGGGTATGGTACTGGGACTCATTAGCACACAATCATCACATAAGTCTAAGGGACGGGAATTCTAGACTCAAGCTATGAGAATGTCACAGGGATAAAGATTTACATGATCTCACATAACATTTAGCACATAAGAACTAAGGGGTGGGTAAGTATGACTCAAGCTATGGGGGTATCAAGGGACTCAATACTTTTATCATCATCATCATCATAATCAAGTCATCATATCATAGTACATGCATAATCATGGCATCTCAAGTAGTAACATAGCGTAATCATATGGTAAAGTTCATGATGTCCAACAATTCCTCTAACATAGAATAAGGTAGGGGCTAAGACATGTCACAGGCTCACCCTCAAAGAACAATAACCTAAAGATAGCATAATATGAAGGTAGATAGAAGGTGGGTCTTGTCCTTGAAACAAAGGACTCACCATAATAGTTCTCGAGGATCCAAGCTAGCCGTCAAGAGGTGGATAGATATTATCTCTGGTCCCTACATGGTTAAATTATGTAGGCAAAAGAGTATGTGTTAGTACATATGAAGTACTAAGTATGCGGGTATGAAAATGCATATGTACATAATAGACTTTACATTTCAATGCAAGATGACAAGGGCACATATATAGAAGGAAGTATATAGAAGGATATGGTATCAATATGCCATGAAATCCATGATGCATGAAATGCCATAAATACATTAACATATGGGGATGTGACCTCAACCGACAAGAAAGACCAAACGATCTATTACTTGGAATCCCAATGTTCACCTTACACTAGAGAAATGGGTAGGCTACTTGCCAAAGGTAGCCCCCATCCCTCGAAGAGAGGAATAAACCATCCCTAAAAAGGGGAATAATCATCCTTCAAAGAGGGGAATAACAAGTACCAATGTTTAGCAACATAGTTATGGGAACTTGAGGAACGAATTCTCAACCTAAGCCCACTCGGTGCTAAGTCAACATCCGACGGGAAATACATATACATATATAAGCTTCAAAACAAGGATAAGTCTTTTCAATATATAACAATGCATACTTAGGCTTAAATGCCAAAACATACTTCATATCATTCTTTCATGAACACATGCATAAGAGTGAAGGTGGTGTAAACACCCAAGATTTCTCAAAGAGCCATATCAAGACATGAAGTGATCATAATCTCATCATATCTATATTTTCTTACAAAACATAATCATAATCATAATTGGGTCTTAGCCCACATAAAAACTTTTTGAAAATCTTAGTGCATGTATGCATATGCAGTGAATAATGAGAGGATAACATGGGCAATAGAGATTCACATTTAAAACATCATAATAAAGTAAATTCATTCTTAAATCATAAGAAAATCCATAATTGAATTATAATTTAGACTACCCATGCTTAGATTGAAAGATTAAAGGGACATGTATAATTGAACCTTCATATCTTCAACGTAATGCTTCATAATTGGGCATAAATCACTTTAAAATCAACAATTAAACACAACCCATACTTTAATTTAATCAAACCATAAATAATTTAAAAGACCCATATTCAAAGAAGCTTAAATTTCATAATTTAAAGAGTGAAAAGATTTTGGTGTCTTCATGGTTGAAAGGAACCATGAATCAATCCCGACTACCTTTGGTAAATAGAAGCTTTGGGGAGAAAAAGGTTGAAGAAGAGGACCTTCCTAGAATTCCAAGTTGAATCTTCAATGGCACACTTGAATGAAGCTCTAAGAAGAGAGAATTTGCTATGGTTGTAAGTATGAAGAATGAGATTGAATGCAAATAGAGGAGTATAACCCTTTTTAAGGAGTTTAGGAGGGCTTAGGAAGTCATAAATGACCTTTAGGAATAACCAAAATTATAAAAAAATCATTAATGAAATGAGCACGTATCCCATCACAGAGCCTCATAACTCGTGGGAGTTCACACGGACCATGAGAGGGTCCCTGGGAAATAACCCTCTGGACACATAGATGAATTTCAGCCTAAGTACATTAACATTAAAGGCTTCATGATTCATCTCAAAGCAAACGGGTCATTTAGCCTTCCATTTTAAAGATGAAAGTTCTGAGATGGTAACCTTATACTTAGAATTATGTCTTGGGTTGAGAACCTCATGAAACACCCCACCACGGCTCGTGGTAGGTCACCCAGCCCGTACAGGCTCCCTTGGAGGCTGCCTTAGCCAAAATCTTGGCTTGAAGGTTGGGGCACCTACCAAAGGCCCCTTCCACGGCCAAAGATGAGGACCACAACTCGTGGGAGGTTCCCTGAAGAGCCACCAAGCCTATAATCCTTTCTTGAGTTATCTAAGGTCACACACAAGCATTTCCATGAGTTACTAACTTTTGGAAATTTGATTCAAGCATCGATAAAGTCTCACGAGGTCGTGGTTCTTACATCATCTCCCCCTTGGGAACATTCATCCTTAAATGGGCTAGAACAAGGCTTGAAAAAGCTTTACTTGAACGTGAAACATATTAACATGGAAAGATAATGCATAACACTTTTCTTGAAAATCATAAAATTATTAAAAACTCAAGTTAAAACATCTTGTAAATTATTTTATTGCACATGTATGCATGTCATGTCATGAAATACAAGAATGAAAGAATTTGGACCATTGAGATTAGAAAGTACCTAGTACCTTAGGCTTGAGTAGATTAGAAAAGATAAGTATATCACTTCATCATGACTCCGCCTCCGATATTGTCCTCTCCACATGTTGATTTCTCCAAAGCACTTTAACCAAAGCCACATCCTTATTTCAATAGATGTTTCTTCATAGGTCAAGTTCTCTTAAACCTCAATACCTTCCAAAGTCACAATCGAACTAGGGTCACCAATCCTCTTTCTCAACATCGACACATGGAATATCGGGGGAATAGAACTCATATCGGAAGGCAATTCCAATCTATAAGCTACAATACCAATCCACTCAACAATCTCATAATGATCGACATACTAGGGACTTAACCTCACCTTCTTGCCAAAACACATCACACCCTTCATAGGTTAAACCTTAACATACACCCAATCAACAACAAGGAACTCAAGATCCTTCTTCCTAACATCCGAATATGACTTTTGAAGACTTTGAGTTGCCCTCAATCTATCCCTAATCAACTTCACCTTTTCCATGGCCTCTAGCACCAAATCCGGTCCAATCAAATCCATCTCACCCAATTCAAACCATCCCACCGGAGATCTATGCCTTCTCCCATACAATACCTCAAACGACGCCATACTAATGCTAGCATAAAAAGTGTTTTTGTAGGCAAACTCAACAAGCAGTAGATGGTCATCCCAATTTTCTTTGAATTTTAATACATAAGCCCTCAACATGTTCTCTAAAGTTTGAATTGCCCTTTCGACTTGTCCATTAGGTTTGAGGATGAAAAATGGTACTTAACTTCACTTTAGTACCAAGGCCTCTTTGAAATGATCTCCAAAAGTGAGAAGTAAATTGAGTGCCATGATCCAATATGATAAACATAGGCATACCATACCATGCAATCTAACAACTTTCGAATATACAACTTTGCATAATCTTCGACGCTGAAAGTAGTCTTGACTGATAGAAAATGAGCTAATTTGGTCATCCGATCAATAATAACCCCTATAAAATCAAATTGCTTCTGGGTACGGGCCTAATTGAACACAAAATCCATATTCACATCTTCCCTATTCCAAGTAGGGATCTCAATATCCTGAGCCAAACCACGAGGTCTTTGGTGTTCCACCTTCACTTGTTGACAATTAGGGAATTCAAATATGAACTTGGCTATGTGTTTCTTCATACCATATCACCAATACACTTATCTCAAATCTCGATACATCTTAGTGGATCACGGGTGGATAGAATAATAGGAATTATGGGCTTCACTCATGATCACCTCTCTAAGACCATCAACATCTAAAACACATAACCGGTCTTGGTACCGAAGCACACCATATCCTCCTTGGGAGAAAACCTCAATCTTCTTTTTGGCAATCAACTTCTTCAATTCAACCAAAGACAAGCCTAAATCTTGTTTCACTTTGACATCAACAACCACATAAGACTCAGTTTTGTTCTGAACATGAATGCCACCATCATTAGAAGCAACCATTCTAACACCCAACCTAGCCAAACGATGAACATCTTTTACCAATTCCTTCTTTCCTTTATCAGCATGAGCCACACAACCCATCGTTAGCCTACTAAGAGCATCGACTACAATATTTGACTTGTTGGGATGATATTGAACACTCATGGTGTAATCTTTAAGCAGCTCCAACCACCTTCTTTGCTAGGGATACTTGTCGCGCCCCATTTTTTGTCGCGGAAAAAAGGAAACCTGGACGACGTCGTGACAACGACTCTTTTGGGATTTTTAATTGTTGAAGAGTCGCCACCTAATGATTTAAGGTGCATTAGGACACCATTCTAGGCCTAAATCTAAGGCTAAGGTCAAACTACCAGAGTCTAGGTAAGGGTTCAGGTTACCTTAAGGGAAAGGTGTTAGGCACCCCTCAAGGTTCGCAAATGCGGGTCCCGACCATGTCTATCCTATGTGGGGGTCTCAAATAAGGTCTTTAATTTTGTTAAAGATTTCATCCTAAAAATAGCCTAAGTGATAAAGGAATTAAAGCAATAAAAATAGACAAGTAAACTACCCCAAACAATAAAGAAAGAGAAAAAGAGTTAAACTACGCGAGATTTAATTACCACTCGGATCAGATACTCGGCTTTATTTTCGGAAGACAAAGCAAGTTCGTCATATTTAGCTCACAAGGCTTATTTTAAGCCAAGGGACGAAAACTAGAGTTTCGTTCCCATTTCAAAGCGCGAGTTTAGTTTCATCATATCCGAGGGTCCTAGCTACCCCTACCCCTCCTAAGTTTGATTATTTTATTTATCTTAAATGCGTACTAAGAATGAAAAATTCTAGACGATTCCTAAAGTGCCTATCGTCCCTCCTAAGGTCCAAGAGGCATTGGACTTTTAGATTCGGTGGTTCTAGACTTAAGAAGAATATAGAGTTTTCCTAAAGACTCGCGTCAAACAAAATAAAAAGATATTAGCACATAAAATCTCAAGTTTGCCTCACATGTCAACACAAGTAATAGTGCAAATGTTTTATTTAATAAGTGCATTAGTATTTAGACCTAAGTCGTCAAAATAGCTTGTTGAGGTGTGAAAAAATTTAAGGTGTTAAAATATATTAAAATTAAACATGAGAAAATATTCTAAAACATGATTTTTCTAAATTTATGCAAAGAATAAACATGCATCCTATAGGCATGATTTCTAACTTGAAAAATATTAATTATCCCCTATAGGCATGATTTCTAAATTTATGAAAAGAATAGACATGCTATTGTAATTTTAGCATTGAAAATATTGATTAACCTAGAACATGATTTCTAAAAATGTGAACATATTAATAAATCCTATAGGCATGATTTCTAACTTGAAAAAAAGCAACCTAAAAAAAACATGATTTCTAAATTTGTAAAAAAAATAGGCATGCTTTCATTACTCTTATAGGCATGATATCTAGTAAAATATTAACCCTAAACATAATCTCTAGATACTAATAAGTCTTATAGGCGAGGTTTCTAGATTTATGAGAAGAGTATACATGC
Source organism: Solanum aculeatissimum (assembly GCA_038996855.1). Lineage (NCBI taxonomy): Eukaryota > Viridiplantae > Streptophyta > Magnoliopsida > Solanales > Solanaceae > Solanum > Solanum aculeatissimum. The sequence goes on from JBCEWC010013251.1 coordinate 14,610, forward strand.
TATAGTAACTCTAATATTGAGAATATTAATTAACCTAAAAACATGATTTTCTAAAAATGCTAATAAATCCTATAGGCATGGTTTCTAAATTAAAAATGAGTGTGCTAATAAATCCTATGATATCTAGACGTATTAAAACACTTTATATTCAGACAAACACACATATAAATTAATTTAGTTGTTGACCTAGATTAGTATTTTGCCTAAAAGTGTTTCAAAGCAAAGAAAATAATAACAAAATAAAAAAACAGTTAGCACATAAATCCCCCTCCCCTCTAATAGATCCCCAGTTTTATTACTATTACATTACATTGCGAAGAAGAGAAAAATAAAGAAAATACAACATAGCAATCAAAATAAAGCTTCAAGTGCTCCTCTTCTAAGTCCGTCCCATCCTAGGCGACTCTCTGAAACTTGACGAAACCAAATACAACCTGTGACACTAATGAAAAAAAAACTAGCAGTACCAATATAAAATGATAACAGCAATTCAAGGATGTACACACATAATAATATAACACTGACCGGTTGAGTACAATGGTCTCTTGAAGCTTTGGTCTTGACAGGAAAAGTATTAAGAAAACAACAATATATATATA
>JBCEWC010013252.1:0-15208 GCA_038996855.1 Solanum aculeatissimum
TCTATAAATAGGGTCTCAATGTAATAATGTAGACAACAATTCAATAATATTTTCTCCTATATTTCTCACAATAGTCATTCTCATGTTTTTCATATAATTTCAAAGTGGTATTTTTTGAGCATTTGGGGCTCAAATTAGGTAACTCGAAAGGCAAACTTGTGAGATTTTTTGAAGAGAATGTGTTGGTGTTAGGGGTGGCGTTCGGTTCTTCGGTTCAAGTTTAGCAAATTTCGGTTTGGTTCTTCGATTTTTGATTTTGAAAAAGTGTGCACCATGTTGGTTTTTTCAAGTTCGGTTCGATTTCATTCGGTGTTTTTAAAACGATTTTTCAATGCTAACTAATGAAAAATAAAATGAAGACAAAATCAAAGTATAAGACACTTAAAAACTTAAAATCGTGTTAAGTGCTGATGTGCTTCAAATGAACACTTATTGTACTTAAAAAACTATTTATCTTTGTCAAGAACTTGCGCCTCCAACTATTGCTTGAGGAAACAAGCACAAAGACATCCTTTACATGACATAAATCGGTAATAATATGATTGAATTTCTCTTGGAAAATAATATTTCACGTTAACTAAATAAATTATAAATTTGTTGCTACTTTGAATTGTTTCATGAATTAGTTAATTGTTAATTGATTTATACGTATATATATATATATATATATATAAATTTATTTTTTTGGTCTAATATATATATAATTTTTTTTAAATATTTAATAAAAGTTTGGTTCTTCGGTGCATCGAAGTTTCGAGACCCCTACACTGAACCGAAGAACCGAACTTTTGAAAAAACAACACCGACCCCGAACCGAAAAATTGAAGAATGGTTCGGTTCGGTTCGGTTTTTCGATTTTCCGGTATTTATGCCCACCCCTAGTTGGCGTGGTTGGAATTCATATTGGAAGATTCGTTAGAGGTAAGATAAGACATTTTAATAGCTGTCATGGCTCATTTTCGCACTAAAATTTTGAGAAATTTTGAAAGCTGATTTCTTGAGCAATTTTAATCCAAATTCAGTGATTCCAAAGACTAATTTATGTGATTTTTCAAGAGGAACGCGTTGGTAAGCTCGTAAACTAATTTGGGACCTTCGTTTGAGATTAAATTGCAATTTCAGCTGCTGCCATATTCTATTTTCAGATAAGATTTTTGGTGAACTTTGGAAGGTGAAATCTTGAGCTATTCAAGTCCGATTTTAGTGATTCAAGAGTCCAAATTGTGGGGGTTTTCATGAGTGACATTGTGGTGTGATTGGTTTCGGTTGTTGAGGCTTTGTTTTGGTAATTTTTCCGTCTTAAGCTACTATCCAATGCCATTTTCGGATTAGATTCTTGGTGAATTTTAGGAGTTGATATCTTGAGCATTTTGGGCCGTTTTCAGCGATTCTTGAGGCTAAATTGTGGAGTTTTCCTCTAGGAACATCGAGGTGTGCTTCGTTTTAGCTGTGGAGGCTTCGTTTCTGGTATTTTCTCGTAAATAGCTGTTGCCATAGTTTTTTAAGCTAAATTTGAATTTTTCATGTGCCATGCTTTTGAGGTGCTTCTGGGCCCTGCATCACGTCCCATTTTGGGATATAAGCATGGGGAGTTGATTAGGACCAATTTTGGGGGTCAATTCATCAATTTCTAGCGCAGGTCCCACTTTTTCCATTTTTTACCCCGAACCATTTCTTGTAATTTTAGTGTCAAACCCTCGTTTGTCATGTAGACTGATAATTTGATAGAGGGGCAGCAATTGAAGATGTTTCGGGCGCGGATAGCTACCGTGGAGTGGATTTGGAGCGCACATGGTCAGCTTCCAGGTAGGCAGGGTCTCTGTTATAACTGAACTCTTCTAGATGATGTTTAGTGTACATATTTCATGATAGTTAGGATTGTATTTGCCTAGTATCCCTTCCCGTTCCATTCTTTCTTATTTCCCGTGATTGTCGGCCGAGCTTTAGTCTAGGATAGGCTTTTGGGGACCTTAGGTTGAACTTGTGGTTGGGACTTCATCAGGGATATGTGTTGAGCCCTTATTTGTTTGCCTTGGTGATGGATGAGCTGACGCGGTCTATTCAAGAGGAGGTTCCATGGTGTATGCTATTTGCAGACGATATAGTACTGATTGATGAGAGTAGGACTAAAGTTAATGATAAATTGGAGATTTGGAGACACGCTCTGGAATCTAAAGGGTTCAAACTGAGCAGGACCAAAACAGAATACTTGGAGTGCAAATTCAGTGTCGCGAGAGATGAAACAGACATTGACGTGAGGCTTGCCACTCAACTTATTCCCAAGAGAGAAAGCTTTAAATATCTTGAGTCCATCATCCAGAGTAGTGGCAATATCGACAATGATGTCACATCATATTGGGGCAGCATAGACTAAATGGAGGCTTGCCTCTGGAGTACTAAGCGATAAGAAGATACCACCTAAACTCAAAGGTAAGTTTTACAGAATGGTGGTTAGACCGTCTTTGCAGTATGGGGTGGAGTGTTGGCCGATCAAAAATTCACATGTTCAAAAGATGCAAGTCGCAGAGATGAGGATGCTGCGATGGATATGTGGTCATACTAGGAGGGATAAGATTAGTAATGAGACCATTCGGGAGAAGCTAGAGGTGACCACTATGGCTGATAAGATGAGGGAAGCGAGACTGCGATAGTTTGGACATGTGCAGAGAAGAAGTACCGATACTCCTGTTAGGAGATGCAAGAGGTTGGATTTCGGAGTTACACGAAGGAGTAGAGGTAGACCGAAGAAGTATTGGGGGAGGTAATCAGATAAGATATGGCAAGACTTGATCTCACCGAGGACATGACCCTAGATAAAAAGGAGTGGAGGCCGCGGATTAAAGTAATAGGTTAGTAGGATTAGGTTTGATGTCTGGTTTTGGGGTATAGTAGGGTAGTAGGATTAGTCGCGTTTTTATATCCTGGGTTGTCCTTATTCGTCATATATATGTTGATTTTTTTACCATTTTACATACTACCATGTACTTTTTGTTATTAGTGGTCTTCCTGTTTCCTTTTCTTTTCCTTTTTCTTTTTTTCATATCTAGTTATTCTGCTTACGGGTTTTTGAGACGAGGGTTCCCAAAAAACAACCTCTCTACCTCTGAGGTAGTGGTAAGGTCTGTGTACATTTTACCCTCCCCAGACGCCACTTGTGGGATTTCACTGGGTATGTTGTTGTAGATTGAGCTTGTGGTTCAGTTATGCATCGATATGGGGTGATTGGTTTTATTTAGGGATCATGTGGGCGACCATAGTTATAGGTTGAGCCTTAGTCGCTTGTTATAGAGCCTAAGAGCCCTTTTTATATCTAGCTGTGAATTTTAGTAGGCTTGATTAACAATGGTATGCCTTGAGTCGGTAGCCGAGACCTTAAGAGGCCCGTCGTGGCCTTGGATTTGACTTATTTACTCTCTATTCTAGATTGCAGACTTTGGTATGGGGGTAAAGCTGATTGTTGAGTGATTTACCTTGTGTTAGATTCTGAGATCGAGAGGCTTGATGTGGTTGTAGGTTCGTTTGGCTGGCTCAGTTCCAGACTTAGGACAAGCAATGATTATTGAGACATATTTCGCCTCTTTGCTTGTGTTTAGCCACTTAGGACTCCTTAGTTGTATCCTTAGTTGATGATTCATGATGTTTCCATGGGACTTTTCTATATATACCTATATTGTTATCTATTGTTGGGCCCGAGGCCTTGTTCTGGAGCAACTGGACCCCTAGGTTAGTATTCTCAGCTTTTGCCCCTATAGTGGTAGAGGTTTGCTTTCTTAGTCTTTGCGCGACTTGTTTGGATACTGAGATAGCATGCACTGTATTGGTTGTTCATTCATACTATTATTGTAGTACGACCCCAGTCATGCATTGATTCATCATTACGCATTGAGTGAGAATGATAAAATGATATTATGTACTACTGATATGGCAGTGATTCGGACTGGCTCTATGTTATGGATATCTACTGAATTTTTAATTGGTTTATATCAGGATTCGTACTACTTGGATCATGTGTTTTCTGGATTTGATACTTCAAGGTGTCGAGCACGTACTTCTTCCTAATTGAGATTATGAGAGGCACCTGGGATGACGTCAATTGTTATGATTTGACTAGCCAGCGCATCGACGCCTTCTTGCATTATGGATACTACTATTCCTCCATTATTATCGACAAAAATGATTATTATGATAAGACCTAGTGCAGCCACGGGCAATGCATACGAGTGTCCCGAGCCCCCATGGGACTTCATGTCGAGGAGATATTATACCGGAGGAAGGGCACTACGAGTCTTATTGTCGATTCGACTTCGTAACCTATCTTTCATGCTAGCAAATAGTAGACCTAATTCTCCCAGGTACGCTCCTCTTCTTCTCATCACTTGGTATACCTTATTTGGTGTTATATTTGCCATAATTTATACTTGTGGTATATACTTGTCTTACTTTCATGTTGTTTATACTTGCTTTATCTGTGGAGCTCAGTCGACCTATGTCTACTGAGTACCATTTGTTTGGTACTCATACTGCACTTTTGCCCCCTATAGATCGTAGAGTGAGTCCCCGCTATTAACTTCATTTCGTACAGAACAAGCTGAGGACTTCAAAGATTTGGGTGAGCTTTCGGCATCTGGAGTTGTCGATTTCCATTTCACTGTATATTTTCCATTCAAAGATAGTTATTTGTATTTGAAGAAGCCTTATACTCTCATTTTGCGTATTAGAAGCTCGAATACTAGTCGATATCAGGTCTTGGGATGGATTTTTGATATGTTATTTTCCTCAGTGTTTGTATATATCACCTTTATTGTGGCAACTATTACTTATTATGGTTGTCTACCTCTAGATAGCCCGTTGCCTGTGGTTCTAGACTACGGATAGGCTTACCTACTGGTGGGTTGGATAGATGTCATCACGACCGGAGGAATCGGGTCGCGACAAGTTGATATCAAAGCTCTAGGTTGACCGACATCATTGGTATAAGAGCAATGCTTAGTAAAGTCCTGCGGATCGATGCGGAGACGTTCGTATCCTATCTTCGAGAGGCTTTAAAGGTATTAATAAGGAATTCAAGTTCTTGATCCCTTATCATGTGCTTTGACTTTGAATAATCTCTAAAACTGCCTCCTTGGATTCCACTCTCTTTTAAATGATAGCATGAGTTCGCCGGTGGACACATCTGAGGCATCAACACATCCGACTAGAGTTATCACAAATGGTTCTCCGGCTGGAGACGGATCAATAGTTCCTCAACAGGGTTCATCATTTGTTTCAAACTACTTGGTTAGATTTCCTGAGTGGGTCGGACATACCCCCACCTTTTCTACACAGCAGGATTTGAGCTAGGGTTTTGTCATAGGATTTGACTTTACCACTTTGTTTGGCATCAGAGCATTTGGTGGTAGCAGGGTCTACTTTTCCTAAGGTTATAAGTCATGTAAGGACCGTGGAGCAGGCATGCCTTGACATTTTAGGTGGTCGTTATCGAATTATTGATGGTCCTCTTCCTCTCTGACCCATCAGCCCTATAGTGGCAGTGGCAGTGGCAGTGGCAGTGCCAGGAGGTCCTAAGGCAAGTTATGGCACCCTCAGCAACTAGAGATTGAGCTTGGGTTCCCAGGATTTATAGTATGGGCATTCAAGTCATGGGATCCCATCAGTTGCGGCTAGATCTTCTCCGCAGTTCGGACGACAAGCTAGGTAGGATCAGAGTCATGGGGCCTCAGTACAGTCAACCAGGGATGGTCCCTTGGGTGTTAGAGATGGTTCACAGTTTGATAGGTCCCGCCAAAGGTTTCAGCAAGATGGGCCTCCCTATATTACAGGTCAGAGAGCGAGGGATGCAGCATTGGCCGCCTCTGGCCAAGGTGGTACAGACTCGAGCCCTACCTATCGTGATAGTTGTTACTTTGCATGTCATTCTTCTCAGGGTTGTTATGGTTGTGGTGCATTTGATCATTCATCCCGAGATCGCCCTAAGTTGGCTTCGATTTATCAAGCATGAGTTGTTGGGCCTTGTCGCATATACAGGGAGATGGACCACTGGGCTAGAGAGTGGCCCAACTTAGGACAACTAGACAGTCCGCACAGCTAGATCAATGTCAGGGGTTCATGTCACATCCGTTCGAATATGGTATTCAAAATGTTGCTAGAGGTAGTTCTGGTATTCAGGATGGTATTCAGAGTGTTGCTAGAGGTAGTTCTGGTTATTCAGGCTGAGGACAGTTATGATTCATTCCTATGCTTTTGCAGTGAAGACAGAGGGCACGACTCCACGCATCGAACATGATTGTGTAAATTCTTTTCTAGATCTTTCTTTGCTTGTATTATGTGGTGTTGGAGTCTCCGTACCCATCAGTGCTTACTTGACTTTTTACATTCATTGTATGACTGTTGTTTTAGTTCTACTTGGACTTGTGTGTATCTTCGTGTTGTAAGTTGATTACTCTTTTTACATTCACAACGTTTGAACATTTGTATGTCAAGCTAAGAGAAAAAGGCGAGGACAAGAGATTGTATAGGCTCGAGAAAGAGAGAGAAGCTCATGATTTGGACCAAGTGAAGTGTATCAAGGATGAGGATGGTGAGGTGTTGACGGACGAACTTCCATTAAGCGAAGGTGGCAAAATTACTTTCACAAGCTCTTAAATGAAAAAGGGAATAGAGATATTGAGCTGGGTGATTTGGCGTATTTTGATAGTCATCGTGATTTTGGTTACTACAGGAGTTTCAGAATCAAGGAGGTTAGACGTGCTATTAATAGGATGAAAAAAGGAAGAGCGATCGGATCCGATGCGATTTTGGTGGATTTTTGGAAGAGTATTGTCAAGGATGGTATAGAGTGGTTGACTAGGTTGTTTGATGTTATTTTGAAAATGGCTAAGATGCCTGATGAATGAAGGAGTACAATGGTTCCACTGTACAAGAACAAGGGTGATGTTCAAAGCTATAACAACTACAGGGGTATCAAATTGCTAAGTCACATTATGAAGGTCTGGGAGAGAGCAGTGAAGATGAGGGTGAAAGCAGGAGTGTATTTCAGAGAATTAGTTCGGATTCATGTCGAGGCGATCGACAATGGAAGCAATCCATCTTATTCGGAAACTAGTGGAGAAATATAGAGGTAGAAAGAGCGACCTCCATATGGTACTCATTGATCTTGAGAAGGCGTATGACAAAGTGCTGAGGGATGTCTTATGGAGGTGTCTACAGGCGAAAGGTGTTCCAATGATGAATATTAGGGTGATTAAGGAGGACATGTGTGACGGAGCCAAAACTCGAGTAAGAACGATGGGAGCAGACTCAGAGTATTCTCCTGTTGAGATGAGACTTCTGTTGAGCCCTTTTCTTTTTGCCTTAGTATTGGATGAGCTGACACGGTCTATTCAGGGGGAGGTTCCATAGTGTATGTTATTTGTGGATGACATAGTACTTTTTGATAAAACTCGGGATAAAGTTAATGATAGGTTGAAGGTCTGGAGACATACTTTGGAGTTCAAAGGGTTCAAATTGAGCAGGACCAAAACAGAATACTTGAAGTACATCTTCAATGGTGTGAGGGATGAAGCGGACATCAAAGTGAGGCTTGCCACTCGATCTATTCCCACGAGAGAAAGCTTTAAATATCTTGGGTTCATCATCCAGAGTAGTAGTAATATCGATGATGATGTCACACATCGCATTGAGGCAGCATGGATGAAATGGAAGCTTGCCTCTGGAGTATTATGTGATAAGAAGATACCACCTAAACTTAAAAGTAAGTTGTACAAAATGGTGTTTAGACCGTTTTTGCTACATGGGGTGGAGTGCTAGCCAATAAAAAACTCACATATTCAGAAGATGCAAATTGCGAGATGAGGATGTTGAGATAAATGTGTGAACATACAAGGAGTGATAAGATTAAAAATGAGATCATTCCGAAGAAGTTAGAGATGGCCTCTGTCAGGGACAAAATGAAAGAAGCGAGAGTGCGATGGTTTGAGCATGTGCAAAAGAGGAGTGCAAAAGAGGATTGTAGATGCTCCTATTAGAAGGTACGAGACATTGGATTTAGGGGTTATGCGGAGGGGTAGAGGTAGACCGAAAAAGTATAGGGGAGAGGTGATTAGACAGGATATGACGCAGCTTCATATCACTAAGGACATGACCTTAGATAAAAAGGACTGGAGGTCGCGTATTAAGGTAGAAAGTTAGTAGGATAGTAGGGGTAGGATGATGTCTTGCTTGTGATATAGTAGGTTAGTAGGATTAGTCGTGTCTTTATATATTATGTTGTTATTTTTCATCATTTATTTTGCTACTTTTATTATATCTATAAAATTATCAATGGCTTTCCACACAAGTTATTTTTTCATATCTAGTATTTTCTGCTTTTGAGACTGAAATTTTTGAGTTGAGAGCCTTCCGGAAACGGCCTCTATCTCTATGAGGTAGTGGTAAGGTTTGCGTACATTTTACCCTCTCTGAACCCCATTTATGGGATTTTACTGGGTATGTTGTTGTAGTAGTAGATTGTCTTCATATTGGATTTACATTTGCTATAGTGGTAGAATAGTACTCGTAGTAGTGATTAATTCGCTCGCCTTGGTTGGTTTTTCATGTTGGCTTGTCGGTTGTGTATATATTGTGTTGTTATTTTTCATCATTTATTTTGCTACTTTTATTGTATCTATAAAATTATTAATGGCTTTCCACACAAGTTTTTTTTTCATATCTAGTATTTTCTGCTTTTGAGACTGAAATTTTTGAGTTGAGAGCCTTCCGAAAATGGCCTCTATCTCTATGAGGTTGTGGTAAGGTTTGCGTACATTTTACCTTTCCCGGACCCCATTTATGGAATTTTACTAGGTATGTTGTTGTAGTAGTTGATTGTCTTGATATTGGATTTACATTTGCTATAGTGGTAGAATAGTACTCGTAGTAGTGCTTAATTCGCTCACCTTGGTTGGTTTTTGATGTTGGCTTGCTGGTTGTGTTTAGTATAGAAGATTGCTCTTGTTTTTGTTGTTAGATGGTGTGAGGTTGTTGTTGAAAGTAGAATGTATGATAGGTGTGACCCTTGGGGTGTGTTGATAGTTGGGGGGCCTTTTTGTTGAGTATTTGGACCTAATAGGCTTAGAATTTGCCTTGGCTTCATGTTATCGGTGGGCATAAATACCGAAAAATCGAAAAATCGAACTGAACAAATTTGGTTTTTCGATGTCGGTTCTTCAGTGTTTCGGTTCGGTGTCAGTTCTTTTTTTGGGAAACTTCGGTTCTTCGATTCAATGTTTGGTGTAAGGGTTACGAAAATGTGGTGCACCGAAAAATCGAAGTTTTATTTAAATAAATTTAAAATAATATTTTTTTTTTAAATGTTACTTAATATTAATGAAGAAGGGTGATGTGATCGTGTCTAATATTTTTAAATTTGGTGACTTGTGTTTTGAAATATTTGGAGACATTTGAATGTGTTTTGAAAAGATTTGGAGACATTGCGATATAAATGGTACTGTTAACTCTCTATTATCCATGTTGAATGTCCCATAGGCATGTGAGAACTGGAACTGGGAAGCATAACCAGTAGCCACAACGTATAGTTGGAACGGCTATTCCCAATTTCCCATTCATGAACAGTTGAACACTTCTCTTATGAATGCTTAGCTTATATATTTATAGAAAGATCAGGGATCAGGCATATGGAGTTATGGACAGAGGGAGGCAGGGTCGCAGGAACACCAGAGCAGGTTGATTTCTCTCAAATGGTGTTTGGTTGATTTCTTTTAGTTGTTGGAAAATCTTTTCATTAGAGATCTTCAGTTTTATGACTTATTCATTTTATGTTCCACAATTCCAAACTTTCAGTGACCAGTGAGGCAGTGAAAAATAATGTCCTATTCATTTTCATTTTATTTTTAATTTGTACCGAAAAATCATTTTTAAAATACCGAAATAAACCGAACCGAAGTTGAAAAAACCAAACTGAACTAATCTAGTTTGGTTCGGAGTATGGTACTCACTTTTTTAAAATCGAACTTTAACAACACCGAACTGAAGAACTGAACGCCCACCCCTAGTCGAGTTTCTTGTTCCAGCAATTGTTGCTCTTTGATATTCCGGCGATGTGTAAGATTCTTCTGAGGCTGGTGTTGTGAAGTTGGTAGATGATATTCAGATTGCATTGGAATTGTTAGGATGAACTTTAGAGTTAAAAGTAGGTAATTCAAATGGTAAGGTTGCTTTGGTTCCTTCTGGGGTTCTGTATTTCTTGATCTGGTGGTTTCAGCGTGGTTTTGGTTTGCATGGGTGGTTCTGGAAATCTAAGATGTTTCTAGTTCAAGCAGGTGAGGATGGGTGATAAAGAAGAATTTGGAAGAGTTTTGCGATTCTTGAAGCAAGTTTGGGATTTTCTTCTGAGCTGGGGTTCTATCCTGATGTTGTTCGCTTCGGTGGGGTGCTTGTGGGTCTGATGGAAAATGCAGGCCCAGCATCCTCGTCCTTTTGCGCTTGAGACTGTGATTGTCCTTGACTTTCGCGGCCGAAAGCCCTTTTTAGTAGTGGATGTTGTAATGACCCTCCAGGTCATTTTCTCCGTTGCTCTTTCTTTTCAACGTTTAGAGGTTTCCCGTGGCGATCCCAAGTCATTTATGATTTGCTGGCACTGATAGTTCAGTTGCCTAATCATTCATTTGGATTTTATATCAATTTTCGTGTTTTGAACGGTTGACTTTAGCTAAAACTCTAGGAAGGTAGCCTCAGAATGCAATTCTGTTAGTTCCATCAGCTCTGGAATGGCCAAATTAGGCTAGACGCGTGGTTGACTCGAGTCCCGAGATTTTCAATTTAAAATGGTGCTTGAACATGGGACCCCCCCTTTTTGTCGAAACAGCCTCCGATGAGAATTTTGACTGCACCGTTGAGTCTGGAATGTCATTTCCAATCAGATTTCATACATGGTTTGCTTTCATGGGGTTTCGGATGAATCCCGAACACCCATCAGAGACTTTAAAAATGAGAATAATTTGCTGGTGTGTTGGTGCACCGTATTCTGGTGCCCCCTCACCCTATAAGACAGTCATTCTCATGTTTTTCATATAATTTCAAAGTGGTATTTCTTGCTCATTTGGAGCTCAAATTGGATAATTCAAAAGGCAAATTTGAGAGATTTTTTTGAGAACGTTTTGGCGTGGTTGGAATTCGTATTGGAAGCTTCGCTGAAGGTAAGATTGACGTTTTAACAACAGTCATGGCTCATTTTCGTACTCAAATTTTGAGAAATTTTGAAAGTTGATTTCTTGAGTAATTTTAATCCAAATTCAGTGATTCCAAAGGCTAATTTATGTGGATTTTCGAGAAGAACGTGTCGGTAAGCTCGAAAATTGATTTGGGACCTTCATTCGAGGTAAGATTGTGATTTTAGTTGCTGCCATATTCTATTTTCGGATTAGATTTTTGGTGAACTTTGGAAGGTGATATCTTGAGTTATTCAGGTCTAATTTTAGCGATTCAAGAGTCCAAATTGTGGGGGTTTTCGTGAGGATCATTGTGGTGTGATTAGTCTCGACTGTTAAGGTTTCGTTTGGATTTTTCCGTCTTAAGCTACTGTCCTATGCCCTTTTCGGATTAGATTTTTGGTGAATTTTAGGATTGATATCTTGGAGCATATTGGGTTTGTTTTCGGCGATTCTTGAGGCTAAATTGTGGAGTTTTTTGCGAGGAACGTCATGGTGTGCTTCGTTTTAGCTGTGGAGGCTTTGTTTCTGATATTTTCTTGTAAATAGTTGCTGTCATAGTTAGTTTTTTTTAACTAAATTTGAATTTTTCGTGTGTGTTGCTTTTGAGGTGCCTTTGGCCAAATATTGTGTCCCATTTTGGGATATAAGCTCAAGCAGCTGATTAGGACCTATTTTGGGGGTCAATTCCAATGAGGATCCCACTTTTCCCCTTTTTGACACCGAAATTGATTTGTCTCCATTTCCTGTAATTTTAGCGTCAAAATGCTCATTTTGTCATGTAGATCAATAATTTGATGGGGTGGCAGCAACTAGAGGTGTTTTGAGCGCGAATAGCTACTGAGGAAATTTAGAGTGCACGTGGTCAGCTTCCAAGTAGGTTGTGGTCTCCATTTGGACTATGCTCTTCTGGATGATGTTTAGTATACATAGTTCATGATAGATGGAATTGTATTTGCCTAGTATCCCTTTCCATTCTATTCTTTCTTTTTTTCATGATTGTCGCCCAAGCTTTAGCCTATGATAGACTTTGGGGCACCTTAGATTGAGCTTGTCGTTGAGTTAATACACCGATGTGGGGTGATTAGTTCTATGTAGGGATCATGTGGGCGACCTTACAATAGAGCCTTAGCCGCTTGTTAAAGAGCCCAAGTGCCTTTTTATATTTAGTTGTGGATTCTAGTAGGCTTGGTTAACGATGGTGTGCCTTGAGTCGATACCCGAGACCTTAAGAGGCCCATCGTGGCCTTGGATTTGACTTATTTACACTCAATTTTGGATTGGAGACTTAGGTGTTGGAGTAAAGCTAATTGTTGAGTGATTTACCTTGTGTTAGATTATGAAATCGAGGGGCTTGATGTGGTTGTAGGTTCGTTTGGCTGGCTCAGTTCTGGACTTGGGACAGGTGATGATTATTGAGACATATTCCGCCTCTTTTGCTTGTGTTTAGCCACTTGGAACTCCTTGGCTGATGATCCATGATGTTTCCATGGGTTTTTTCTATTGTTGGGCCTGAGGCCTTATTTTGGAGCAGTTGGACCCGCAGGTTAGAATTCTTAGCTTTCACCCCTATAGTGGTAGAGGTTTGCTTCCTTAGTCTTTGTGTGACTTGTTTGGATATTGAGATGGCATACATTGCATTGGTTGTTCATTCATACTATTTTTTTGATACGATCTCGATCATGCATTGATTCATCATTATGCACAGAGAGTGAGAATGGTAAAATAGTATTTTGTACTACTAATATGGCATTGATTCGGGCTGGCTCTATGTGATGGATATCTACTGAATTTTTAATTCGCTTTTATAGGGATTCATACCACTTGGATCATGTGTTCTGCGGATTTGATACTTTGAGGCATCGAGGACGTACTCCTTTCTACTTGAGATTATGAGAGGCATTTGGGATGACCTCAGTTTTTATTATTTAACTAGTCGACGCCCCCTTGCATTATGGCTACTACTATTCCCCTAGTGTTGCCACCGGAGATGATTATTATGATAAGACCTGGTGTGGGCCCAAGCAATGCATATAGGTGTCCCAAGCCCCGTGGGACTTCAAGCCGAGGAGATATTATATCACGTGAAGGGCACTACATGTCCTATCTTGCTAGTTGGGCTGGGGTAGGTCATACGACACTTACGATTATGCGACAGTGAGAGAGATCATGCATTGCATTCACATGCATCGCCATCCCTAGTATATTGTTTGTTGCTTGGTCCCCCGAGAGTATGGGATGCCAGTTAGGGTTCTCTTTTTGTTGTTTGTACCACCGGTGGTATGGGACGCCGGTTGGTTTTATTTGCTTATACCTGCTCTGCCTGTGTTATTTTGTTGTAGTGATTTTTTTAGTCATGGTAGGCATGATATATTCTTTTCGGGTTGAGCATGTACCCTTTTAGGTTGGTTCGAACTAGTTCCTAGGTTGATAAATTAGCTCAAACTCTTTATGTTTCTTTCATTGTTATTGCCGATTTGACTTCGTAACCTATCTTTCATGCTAGCAGATAGTAGACTTGATTCTCCCAGACATGTTCCTCCTCTTCTTCTCATCACTTGGTATACCTGATTTGGTGTTATCCTAGCCATGTTTCATACTTTGTTATATACTTGTCTTACTTTCATGTTGTTTATACTTGTTTTATCTGTGGAGCTCAGTCGAAGATTTGAGCGAGCTCCTACCATCTGAAGTTGCCGATTTCCATCTCACTGTATTCGGATTTACTTTTATTTTGTATTTAGAGATAGTTTGTACTGCTATTTGTATTTGAAGAAGCCTTATACTCTCATTTTGTATATTAGAAGCTCGAATGCTGACAAATGTCAGGTCTTGGGTTGGGTTTTTGATATGTTATTTTCTTTGGTATTTGTATCTATCACCTTTATTGTGGTAGTTGTTACTTATTATGGTTGTCTCCCTCTAGATAGCCCATTGCCTATGGTTTCGGACTATGGGATAGGCTTACCTACCAGTGGGTTGGGTAGGTGTCATCACGGCTTGGGGGATTGGATCATGACACAAGGACAAGCGTTGGGTAGGTGTCATCACCGCTTGGGGGATTGGATCATGACACAAGGACAAGTGTTGGGTAGGTGTCATCACCGCTTGGGGGATTGGATCGTGACACAAGGACAAGCATATGATATTCCATCATTGCTCAACTATGGACCAAAGGTCCAAAAAAACAAAAGAAAAAAGGGATCACACGGGTCCATTATTGTATGTGTCACATAAAAAGACAAGTTTAATAAAATCCTTGTTCGAACAATTAATAGAAACTAGTTTAATGTACGTGTTTTATATGTGTGTATTGTATTAATTAATAACAAATGTACATAAAAAGAACAAATTGTTATGTATACGTTATATTATTAAGTACAAAACTATTTAAAAATAACGTAAAATATTTAAGATAAAAAAGTGTAATTAAAGAGGAATATGATGACTCACCATCACATAACAATTATGGAGCAAAACTAAATTTAGCGAACAAAATTTCACTATTGATATAAAAAGTCAAAATTATGTCAGTATTGATATAAAAAACATATTCTAAACAATTAGCTAAAGAAAAACCGAACTACACTCTATATGAGCATAATAATATAACACAACTACTAGTAACAAATTAACAATAACAAAAAGAATTGTTGTAAAGCAAAAGATGACAACCTGAAAGTTGTGATGGAAAAAACTAATGGTGTGTTTGGTATGGAGGAAAATATTTTGGAAAATGTTTGGTTGGCTTAAATGTTTTGGAAAATATTTTTCTAATCAACTCATTTTCCTCAAATTTAAGAAAAATGACTTCCTTCAAAAATTAAGGAAAACATTTTTCAAAACCCTTATCCAATTTCGAAAGATTTTTTTTTATCCTATCCAGACCACAATCCCCTCCCCCCCCCCCCCCGAAAAGAAAAATTATTATAAATTTATTTTTGAAAAAAATTTCACATTTTTAAAAAAAAAAATTCTCATTCTTATTCCAACCCACCCAATTC
>JBCEWC010013253.1:0-15208 GCA_038996855.1 Solanum aculeatissimum
ACACCCCCAAGCTTTATTATAAATAAGAAATAACAGTACAAAAAGGAGGGGGGCAAAACCTGACCTCCGCCTAAGGTAGTACATAAGTCATCCAACCTTCGAAGGTTATCCAACTTATCCCCATTATATACAAAATGCAAGCCTAGAAACTATATGCCTAAGAGAGGAAAGCTATAAACAAGGGAGACTCTCCCTTTATAATTAAGGAAACAAGACACCTATCCTAATCTTCAAAATATCTATGACTCTACCTGAAACATATCCACTTTAAATACTAGTAGGTAGTCAAAGCACTTCAAGGTGGCTTCTTTATTCTTTTGATCTTCCTTCTTCTGAAATTAGCCATTCCCAACTTGTCCAATAAGAGTATTGCTTTAATATCATTAGACAGCTGGTTGGCTTCATTGTAAACTCTGGGAGTAGTGATAAAATGCCCTTGCTTGGCGAGCTTATCAGCCACTTGATTTGCTTCCCAAAATATGTGCCTGCAAGAAAACATTGAGAATAATGGTATAATAGAATAAATTTTAAATAATACCTGATTCATCATCCATGGAGATTGTAGTTGTTTGTTAATCCACTTTGAAGTTAATTCGGAGTCCAACTCAAGTTCAACTTCATGGAAACCCAACTGTAGGCACCAACACAACCCAAACAATGCTTCTTCGAGCTCGGCTATATTGTTAGTGCCATTTCCCAGATAGTATGAGAATGCAAAGATCATATCCCCCTCCTCATTTCTGCAAACCCCTCTTGCTGGAATGCTGCCTGGGTTGTCCAGGCAGCTTCCATCAGTATTGAGCTTAACAAGCCCTCTAAAAGGAGGGAACCAAGAAACCTTGGTGATCTTTACATCATGACTGCTTTTCTCAGTCACATCCACCAGATCAGGCCAATTCATGAGCCAATAAATATAAGGAAAAGCAACAGTAAGAATACTCCATAGGTCTTTGAGGATGGAAAACTTGACTCTTTTAAAGATAAACCTCTTTCCATCATACTTACAAGCACACCTATTTTTCCATAATTGCCAACAAACAAAAATAGGGACAACCTAAAGCATTAACCTATGAGCATTATTGTTTCTTCTACAGGACCCCCATTTTAAGAGCATCTGCTATAAATTAAGCACACATCAGTCCACTCCAAAAGTAGCCCCAATGAAATTCCAAATTGCCTTTGCAAACTTCCCAGAGATGAAAATATGATCAATAGTGTCTCTACCTGGCTGGTAGCAACAAAAACAATCTGTAGGTTGTTGCCCAAAAACCATCAGCTTTTCATTTGTAAGAAGTTTGCCTCTCATAGTTCTCCAAAGATGAAAAGAACATTTAAAAGGAACCAATTTGTGCCAGATTAGCTTATCAATAACTAACTGGTTTCTCTTTTATCTTATAAGATTCCATGCAGAGGAACAAGAGAAATTGCCATTGGTATTCAAAGTCCAGACTGCCTTATCTGGCTTACCTGCAATATAAACAAAATTGTGAGATAAAATAGAAGGAATGAGGAGGGGAGGGGCTACCTGCACAAGTTTATCCTCATCCCATTCTCATTATTGAGGAAGTCAACCACCCTTACATTATTAAGTCTTGAAATACCAATAGTATGATGAGCAAGGGGGCTAACTCCTAACCAGTTGTCCCACCAAAAATAAGTTGTCCCTGAGCAGATTTCCCATTGAATATGAGGTTCCACCTTATGTCTATTTTGAAGCATTTTATTCCAAATCCTAGACTGGCCAGTGTCCCATTTCTTGACTGTTGGATTAGCTCTTTGACAATATTTTGCCATTATGAAGTCCCCCCATAAAGATTTTTTAGTTCTGAAAGTCCACCAATCCTTGCATTGGAGGGATGTAGATACATCTGATAGCTTCCTATTTCCAATTGCCCCCTCATGCTCAGGAAAGTTTAGATTCTTCCAAGAAGCCCAATGGAATTTCCTTTTATCATTTCTCCATCCGCAGAAAAATTCAGCAATCAGACCCTGTACCTGCTTAATAGTTGTACTAGGAGGTATGACAGCAAAAAAAAAGTGGATAGGCATAAAATGTAACACATGCTTAATAAGGACAACCTTTCCACCATAGGATACCATGTTTTCTTGCCACCCTATGATTCTAGCAACAATATTGGAAATCAGTTTTGAATAGAACACAATTCTTTGTCTACCCAAGTATATGGGGCAACCAAGATAAGTCATGGGACTGTTTTATTGCCTAAACCCATTTAGTCTCTTGATCCTGTCTACTGTTGTCTCAAAGGCACAGTCAGGAACCATGAAATGGCTTTTTTTCTTATTAATCATCTGCCCTGAGATCTATTCATAAGTATTCAAAGTAGACATAATCATTTTCAAGGAATTCCTTCAACAAGTAGTAAAGATGATGATGTCATCTGCAAAGCTAAGATGGCTGATCAGAGGGCCCAGAGGAGCCATATAAAAACCCTGGCAATGAGGTTGGTGAATGAGATTATTCAGCATTCTTGGAAGCACTTCAGCTCCCATAATAAACAAAGTAGGGGAAAGGGGATCCCCTTACTTCAAACCTCTTGATGATTGAAAGAAGCCATGTATGGTGCCATTTATAATAATAGAATACCAGTTACAAGACATAATCCTCCAAATAAGATCAACAAAAGATTTTCCAAAACCAAACCTTCTAAGAACCAGACAAGTAAAGGCCCAAGACACTCTGTCATAAGCCTTTGCCATGTCCAATTTGATCACCACATTACTTCATTTCATAGGCTTTTTACTATGATGAATAATCTCCTGAGCCAACATAATATTCTCAGAGATGCTTCTTCCTTTAACAAAACCAGACTGATTTGGGGAAATAATATTAGGCAGAATAGGAGACAATCTTAAGTAGAGAAGTTTGGAGATAATCTTATTGATGAAGTTACTCAAACTGACAGGTATGAAATCAGAAACTTCAGTAGGATTATTCACCTTAGGGAGAAGGACCAAGCAAGCATGAGAGAAATATTTGGGAATGCATTGTCCACAGAAGAAGGCATGAATCACTGCTAACAATTTCTTCTTAATAATAGGCCAACAACTTTGGTAGAACTTACCATTAAACACATCTGGTCCAGCAGCTGAGTCAGGACTTAAGGAAAACACAGACATCTTCACTTCCTCCAGAGAAGGAAGGCTTTCCAGATTGTCATTTTGAGTCTGAGAAATCAACCTGGGAATATATTAGAGAGAATTCTCTGGGATGAGCTTCTCTGAACCAAAAAACATCTTCTGAAAATAAGTGGAAAAAGAATTAGCCACTTGTTCCTCCCCTTGAACCCAGTTACCTTTTCCATCCTTGATTCTATGAATGTATAACCTTTTTCTTCTCCCTCTCATCAAGGCATGGAAATAACTGGAATTAGCATCCCCATCCTTTAGCTATTGCAACTAAGTCTTTTGCCTTAAAATGGATTGCTCAAGCTTCATATATTTTATATATTCAGCATTTACAGCATACAGAGCAACCCTATTATCTCTAGAATTACAGTTGATAAGATTCTCTTCAGCCTGGGCTACCTTCAACTCAAAGTCCTTAACTTTTGCAAAAGTATCCCCAAAAACAGTCCTATACCAGGTACTCAAGGTTGAGGTAAGTCTTTTCAACTTAGCATGAAAGACCCACATTGGATCTCTACTCACCTCCTTGTCCCAACAATTAGCCACAATATCTCTAAAGGAGGGATGATCAACCCAGCAGTTAAGGAATTTAAAATACTTAGTTGGAGAAGTATTAGAGTTAACCGTCTCCATGAGCATTGGGCAGTGATAAGAACCAGTACTAGGAAAATGAGTTATAAAAGTATGAGGCATGAAGTTAAGCCAATGGTCATTAACCATGACTTTATCCAATCTTTTCCAAATCATAGCCCAAATACCCCTTTTGTTGAACCAGGTATATTTTGGACCACTAAAGCCCGAATCCATAAGACCACAGGCTTCAGTGAACAAAATAATCACAAAGCTTTTATTCATATTGTAAGGAAGACCCCCTAATTTTTCCTCTGGGCAAGAGATGACATTGAAGTCCCCAATGGTACACCAAGGTGAATCAGTGTTAGCCATCTTTAACATCCCATCCCAAAGGGGTCTTCTAAGAAGATCTTTACACTTAGCATAGACAACATGCATGATAAAAGGCAGTTGCCACATATTGTGGGTGATTTTGCATGTAATGAATTGCTCTTCATTATGTAAAATTCCACAGTCCACTGCTTGATTCCAAAAGAGCCAAATCTTCCCGTATTGATTATGACTAGCATTATCCTTACCAAGGCTCATTCTGAATTTCTAGATTTGAGAGTTGTCAGAGAAAGGCTCCAGTAAAGCAATAAAGTCAATGTGATGTATAGCTTTAAGAGACTTAATTCTATCCACTACTCCTTAGGTATTGATACCCCTAACATTCCAAACAACATTACTAATCATTTAAAACTCTTGATACTGTTAGATCTGGTGTTAGGCCTTCTAACATTTACTGGAGCTGAAGTAGTAGAGAAACTTTTTTTTTGCCTCTGATGTTGGTGGTTCTGGCTTCTGGGAGACAGTCCTTGTTCTGGAGAGACTTGCATAATTTCATCATCCTCTATATCACTGTGAGGGATGAAAGCCCTGATTAAATGCTCACTAATCACATCTGCTTCCTTATCAGAGTCTTCCATGGACAATTGATGTTTATCCACTTCATCCTCGGAATTAATAACTGCATACTCATCAACCTCAGCCTCTTCATTTGGGATGGTATTCAAAGTACACTGCTGATATTCCTTATCCATATTAGTTTGAATTTCATGACTTTTTCCAGATTCTTCTATACCATGCCCATCCTTTTGCACTTGCTCATTGGTCTGCAGAGTAAGAGAGTCCTCATTTTTATTTTTGATAGCATCTCTCCTTTTCTTTCTAAGTTTGTTTTTCTTTGTCCTGGTACCTTTTCTACTAAAACTTGCATCACACCCCATATCTATAGCCATACCCCCATCAGGGCTAAGCAAGTTAGTCTGACTTTTGGAGTTTTGCTGCACCTGAATATAATTCTGAATCTCCACTGGTATCTCCTTGTGTTTTGAACTTTTGAGAGCCTGATGAGGAGTTTCAATCAATAAGTCATTTGTTTCCCCCTGTGGTACCCCATCCTGCATGTCAGGGTTCTCTTGATCTTCTTCCAATTCCCCACAACACTCCACAGAATCAGAATGCATAGAGACACAAAAGGGCGGGATGAGAGGTTATACCCTGACAAGATGCAACAAGCACAATAGTCTCATGGGGAGATAAGTCAATACCTTAGGAGGGCTTATCCCTGTTGATTTCAACAGTTCCTATAGCATCCACTCCATTGCTTTTGTCCTCTTTGGTTCTATATAGATTTTCCTTGCCTTTATCATCTGTAGCATTTATCAGATTTCCAGTAGGTAGCCAAACTCTCCTATCCTCCTGTTGAATATTGTGCTACTGTCCTGGAACATGCTTTGTGAATTTTTTATTTCTTTTCCTTTGTGTTTGCCACTCATCATGTTGTTGATTTACCTCTTCTTTATTGCTAGGTATTTGTACTTTCATATCCTTAGACAACAAAGACATTTGGTTAGCTAAATCAGATTGAATTTTAGAGGTAGGAGAACTTACCTGTAGATCCTTTGCTTGATCAGTTGTCTGGTTGGCTTGTTTGGGATCTTCATCTTCTTTTTTTCTTTTCTCAGCAATGTCCCTTTTCTTTACAGTACATGCCTCTTCATGGTGGCCTTGATGCTCACAATATTTACAATAGTCTGGAAGGCCCTCATATTGAACTGACTGCCACCTCCTAATTGTGAAGTCATTTTCATCAGTGCCAATCCATACATGAGAAGGACTTTCTTTTATAATATCAATCTGAACCCTTACTTTAAATACACTCCCCCTAGTCTTCATAATAGAAGTAGCATCCACATAAAGAGTCTTACCAATAAGAGCTAACAAAGTAGAGATGAATTCCTTGTTGTAGCAATGCCAAGGCAATTCAGGGAGGGTAATCCAGATTGGGACTATAGGAGTTTCCTTTTCTGGAGAAATCGCAGGGGTCCAAAGTTGAAGCCTCATTAACTGACGCTCTATAAACATCCTTTGCTTATTCCACACAGTAGCATGATCTTCCTCATTATCAATATCTATGTAAATATGCCTAGCATTGAAATAAGCTATTTTCACCCCACCCCCCTAGCTGTTGAGTCTACTGAATGAAACTCTTTCTGATCAATTCTACCTTAGGCATAGTTTTGGAAAATTTCTCAATGAGTGTGAACTTACACAGGGCTGCTAATTTCCTTTTGAAGTCCTCCTTCCTAAATATAATAGCTGGGAGACCCTGCCTAGTAGTAAATATAGGAGGAATGATATCTATTGGGACAACAGACTTAACTTGATTAGTCCTAAGCTTGGTGGCATAGGAATGAACTATGGTAAAAGAAGGGGGTTGGGTATTTTTTTTAGACTTATTTGGAGGATCAATAATAGTAGTCTAGGATTTAGGATTTTGGATAGGAATATTTTGCTTCTGGAAGTTAGAGGTTAGATTGGTTAAGTCAAGAGGTTTGGGGGGAACAAACTTCTGTTTAGCCATATGGACAACTTTACCTTTCTCTAAAGTCTCCCCAATTTTGGAAGCAGGCATAGAATTCTCTACATGACCCAAGAACTTATCTTTGATAACACTCACCCTCTCAGGTTGTGGGGGTGTGCTACCTTCAGCCACAGGCAGCCCAGAGCTAGTATCTCTGTCAGCATTCAGAGACATATCAGGGTTCACAGAAACGCCCCCAAGACTTCTTTTACCATGATCATTCTGTTCATGCAACACAGATACTGAAGTTATAGACTTCAATAAAGAGTTTTTACCTACCAAAGATGAAGGATCTTTGGTACCCTGTTCTGTTGAAGTGCCATTTCCACTCGGCTGGAGAATTAAGTCCTCTGCACCTGTCAAACAAAGATTAGTGGACAAAAGCTTCATTTTTTGTTCATTGAGGTTGTCAAGGCTGTTATTGACCTCACAGCCAGCTTGGGTCACAGTCCCCTTAGTAGATTCTCTTTTGTTACTTGGTCCCTCCTCAACTGAGCTGTAATTGGGGCCTTGTGCTTCCTTTTCAGCTTCCCCTGATTGATGGTTGGGGGTGTTCAAAGACTTAGATTGATTATTTGGATCCCTATTTTGAGCTTCACATCCATTGTCTATATTTCTAGCTTCTTTGGCAAACATTGTGACATCAAGGACCTGTAGAGAATCCCCTTGAGTATGAGTAGTTAAAGTTGCTAACACTCCTTGTTATAGAAGCATATCATTCAATATTCCCCTTTCCCGCTTCCGACTTTCATCATCTTCTTGAGTACCCTTTTCAGGCAGTCTAGCATTCCCAAAGATCTTTAACAAGTTTTCAGACCCTAATTTGGTATTTGTAGAGTTTATTCCCATACTTGGAATCACTCGAATCTTACCCTTATTTGTCAAATCGATTAATCTTTGAGCCCGCATCAAATCGTCCTTGCAAACCTCTACAGTGCCCTTCGGGTTGAGTTCTTAACTTGCAAAGACCGGGGTTGATTAGAGGGAATTGACGTTTCTTGTGGGGTGCCCCGGCTCCAGGGGTGCCTTGTGAGGTTGGTCTGGTGGCTGACGGCTCACCGGTGACGGTTCACGCGCCATGCCGGTGTACCCGGTGTTAGAAATTGTGTGTTACCATTAGAGAGCAATTGTAGAGAGAGAAAATTAGAGAGCGGATTGTTCATTTAATTGACTAATTGAAAACTTGAAAATCAATTTAAAGGGTTATGGTTCTTAGGATCTTCAAGGATGAAAGAGGATCCTTGAATCAAGTCTCACATACCTTAATCCAAGCAACAATTAACAAGATCAAACTTAATCAAGGTCTTCTTCCCCAATTTCTACAAGCTTGCTTCAATGGAGGCCAGAAGAGTCTTAGAATCTTAGGAGAGTGTATAGGAGATTTTTAATGAATGAATGAGGGTTTGGTGAATGTTTTAGGGGTTTAGGAGACCTTAGGGGACCAAAAAGGGGGTTAGGAAAATGTTAAATCATGAAAATACCTTTAATAAAACGTAAGTTTCTGAACTAAGCTAGGTCAAATGGCAGCTACAGTGCCTTTTACTGGTACACGAGCCGTCTGCCCCACCGTTACCCCACACTTAGATAATGTTTTCTAACGCGAACTCTCAGAGGACTTTCTGTTACACTTCACGAACCACTTGACGGACCGTCTGAGGTATAACTGGTCGTTTGAGGTCCCTTCAAACCATACTTATCCTCCAAAAAATCAGCCTTGGCTTGGCCAATCTACTGCCCCACTTGACGGGGCAGTACACGGACTGTCTAGGTCCAAACAGACCATCCAAGGTCTCGTTGATCTATACTTGTCTTAGGGGTGGTTCCAGGACACCCCTAGCTCACTAGACCACTTGAAGACACCCTAGATGATCCGTACAAAGTTTCACGCCTCGTGGGCTTGTCCTTGGCCACTTTTCTGAGCCTATCTCCAATGGCTTCTGAATTTCACATAGTCTCACTGTTTGGGCCATATCTCCGTTATTCAAACTCCAAATTGATATAAACAAGTTGTATTGCAAAGCTAACTCAAGGAGCTTTAATTTGATATATAGTAGCCCACATGGTTCATCCTACATCACAAGGTATGACTGTTGGAAGTAAACTGCTGAAATTGTACCTCTAGGCCACTAACTAGCCTAATTTGCATTCGGCCACTAAAACTCAACCCGTGGCTACCAAAAATCAACCATGACTTATAGTACATTATATAATTCCAATAATAAGGAGATTTTGAAAATTTTCGGGTTGTTACAGATATGGCCATTTAAAGTCAGTACTCCCATAAGACATCAAGCATAACTTAACCAACGCGGTTTCTTTGAATACGAGCATTCAAGAGAGACTCATAAAGCTCATTAAACAACCATGGTGGGTTCAAATCAGATCTCAATCAACATCGCAAGGTTCAAAATTTTTTGGGTTGTTACATCATCTCCCCCTTGGTAACATTCTTCCTCGAATCGGCTAGAACAAGGCTTGACTTAAACAAGAAATATTTCAACATAAAACATAATGCATCATTCATCATTTGAAAATCATAAAGTCATTTAAAACTCATGTCAAAACATATTCAAATCATTTTTTTGCACATGTATGCATGCCATGCCATGAAACTCAAGAAATAAAGAATTAGGACCATTCGGGAAGGATAAAACCTAGTACCTTAGGCTTGAAAAGATTGGAAGAGATAGGGATATCACCTCATCATGTCCGACTCTGCTTCCCATGTAGCACTCTCCACATGTTGGTTCCTCCAAAGCACCTTAACCAAAGCCACCTCCTTTTTGTGAAGCCGCTTTACTTACCTATTCAAGATTCCAACCGGGACCTCTTCATAAGTCAAGTTCTCCTAAACCCTAACACCCTCCAAATGTACAATCGCCTTAGGGTCACCAACCAACTTTCTCAACATTGACACTTGGAACACCGGATGAATAGAACTCATGTTCGAAGGCAACTCCAATCTATAAGACACATTTCCAACCCGCTCAACAATCTCATATGGCCTGACATACCGAGGACACAACTTGCCTTTTTGGCCAAAACGCATAATACCCTTCATAGATGACACCTTTAAATAAACCCAATCACCCACATGAAATTCAAGTTCTGATTTCCTAACATCTGAATAAGACTTTTGGCGACTTTGAGCCATTTTCAACCTTTCTCTAATCAATTTTACCTTTTTCATGGCTTCAATCACCAAATCATGGCCTACCTATGCCATCTCACCCAACTCAAACCACCTTACCGGGGATCTACACCTCTTACCATACAAAGCTTCAAATAGAGTCATACCAATGCTAGCATGAAAGCTATTGTTATAGGTGAACTCAATGAACGGTATATGATCATCCCAATTTTCTTTAAATTACAACACACAAGCCCTTAACATGTCTTCCAAAGTTTGGATTGTCCTTTCTGCTTGCTCATCAGTATGAGGATAGAAAGCGGTGCTAAACTTAACCTTAGTGCCAAGCCCTCTCTGAAACGATCTCCTAAAATGAGAAGTGAATTGTGTACTACGATCCTATATGATAGACATGGATATGCCATTCAACATTACCAATTCTCGGATATACAATTTAGCATAATCTTTGGCATTGTAAGTAGTCTTGACTGGTAGAAAGTGAGCTAACTTGGTCATTCAATCAACAATAACCCATACAAGTAGTGCCTCCACATGTTTAAAGCAAACACTATCGTTGCCAACTCAAGATCATAGGTTGGGTAGTTCTTTTCATGCACCTTCAATTGCTGAGACGTATAAGCTATTACCTTACCATATTGCATAAGCACACAACCCAACCTAATCCGAGAATAAACCCAACTAGTCCATTTGGTAAGGTCCAAATGGGAGCCGCTGTAAGCTGGTCCTTGAAAGTTTGAAAACTCTTCTCACACTCAGTCGACCGTACAAACTTGTCTTTCTTTTGTGTCAACTTAGTCAATGGGGATGCGATAGAGGAGAATCCTTCAACAAACCTCTGATAATAACCAACCAACCCAAGGAAGCTTCAAATACCAGAAGGGGTCAACGGTCTATGCCAATTCTTTACCACTTTAGTTTTCATGGGATCAACCTTAATACCATCACCGGGAACCACATGACCAAGAAAAGCAATTTCTCCTAACCAAAACTCACATTCGCTGAACTTGGAAAACAACTTATTCTCCCTCAGAGTCTGAAGTATTAACCTCAAGTGATCCATATGCTCCTGCTCATTTCTATAGTAAATAAAGATATCATTGATGAAGACAACCACAAAACTATCAAGAAATGGCTTAAACACCCGATTCATAAGATCCATAAACACCACCAGGGCATTGATCAAACCAAATGACAATACCACAAATTCAAAATGTCCATACTAGGTTTGGAAAGTTGTCTTAGGAATATCACACTCCCTTACCTTCAACTGATAGTAACTCGAACGAAGATCTATCTTTTTCTTTGAGAAATGAGTGTCTCCTTGAAGTTGATCAAACAAGTCATCTATTTTAGGCAACATGTATTTATTCTTAATGGTCACCTTGTTCAATTGTCGATAATCAATACACATTCAAAGCAACCCATCCATTTTCCTAACAAACAACACTGGAGCACCCCAAGGTGAAATACTTGACCTAATAAATCCTTTCTCTAACAAGTCTTTCAACTGATCCCTCAACTCTTTTAGTTCAGCCTGGGCTATACGACAAGGAGTAATGGAAATAGGTTGAGTATCCAGAAGGAGATTTATGCCAGAATCCTCTTCTCTATCAGAAAGAATGCTGGGAAAATCTTTGGGAAACACATTGGGAAATTTATTAACCATTGAATCTAATTCAAGAGTAGGTGACTCAGTCTCCACATCTCTAACCCTCACAATATGATATATGTACCTTTTATAAATCATCCTCTGGGCCTTGAGATAGGAAATAAACTGGCCTTTAATAATGGAATCACTACCCTTCCATTCCAAAACAGGTTCATTAGGAATCTGAAATCTGACTTGCCTAGCCCTACAATAGACCGAGGCATATGACGCATGCAACCAATCCATCCCAAGAATAATATCAAAATCAAACATCTCAAGCACTACAAAGTCACCGGGAAAGATTTTATGCAAGACTGAAAAAGGACAACCACGATACACTTTTCGGGCAATGATAGACCCACCCATGGGAGTATAAACAAAATACGGTTACCTCAAAGTTTTCGGACTCAAATTAAATTTAATAGGAAACAAAGGAGTCACAAAAGGTAAATTTGTACCTGGATCAAGCAAAGCATAAGCATTAAACTCAAAGACTTTTAACATATCGGTAACAACATCTGGAGTATCATACACCTCCTATTTGGCATGAAGAACATAAAACCTATTATATATTAGAGCACCACCAACTTGAGCCTTTGGCTGACCCTAACCACATGGAACCACTTGACCCTTCTTTGCATTCTTGGGATAATCATCAACCTGGTGATCCTTACCACCTCCCGCATAGCAAGCACCCAAGGTCCTCCTATATTCACCCAAGTGATTCTTTCCACATAGATCACATTGAAGAGGCAATAGTCCACCCCTAATTTGTGCTTTGGGAGGGGGTACCCTAGCATTGGCAAACCTCACATTTTAACCTTGTCCTTGTTGGAATCAACCATTTCCGCCACCACTCCTAGAGTTATAGAGCCCACCATCATATCGAGACCTCTTGGAATCATTCATCCTTCTCTCCTTGAGTTTCTCCCCTTCAATCTATTCAGCATAAGTCATAAACCTAGAAATATTCATCTCTCAAAAAAGAATAGTGGTGCAACGCTCCTTTGCCACCAAATCAGAGACCCCATAAATAAACTTATACATCCTTGCATGGGGATCAACCACTATCATGGGAGCATACTTTGAGAGATTGGTGAACTTGAGAGAATAGTCCCTTACAGACATGCCACCTTGCTTGAAGTTAATAAATTTGGTCATCTTGGCCTCCCCAAGTTCAAGGGGGAAGAAATGGTCCAGAAAAGCAAACTTGAACTCTTCCCAATCAACCTTAACATCAGCAACCCTCTCTACAAACCATTGATTATACCACACCTGAGCCACATCTTTTAACTGATAATCAACCAATTTAGCTTTTTCCTCAGAACTCACACCCATGACATTCAACTCGTTAGCGAGCTCATTAAAAAAGTCTTGGGCATCCTCATCGGCTTTTGAACCAAAGAACTTTAGGGGATTTATCCGAGTAAATTCTCTCATCCTAGAGCCTGGGAATAACCAGGAGTAAGATTACTCAGTCGGGCTTGAGTAGTCACCACCTGAGCCAACATAGCAACCATATTTTGGTATTCAACATGAGTCACTTGTTCCTTCATAGGCTCTTGAGGGGCTTGTTCCTCATAAGCTGGGGCTTGTTTAGGGAGATGAGCTCTTCGTGGAGGCATCTTCTGAAAAAGTGACAAGAACACCAATGATTCAGGAAAAATTATAAATAGGTTCATATCACGACATAAGATGTAATGCAGTGAGACATTTCCTAAAACGTCACCGTAGCCTCTCACTCATAGGTAAGACGCGACTCACACCCATAGGTAAGGCGCGACTCACACCCATGAATAAGACTCTACTTGACGTGGCATGTTGGACTGTGAGGACCACTTATAAACCTAGTGCTCTGATACCATCTTTGTCATGACTCGAGAGTAGGGCCTAGGTGTTACATTGCGAATGAGAAACGAAGAGTCCTCAATCAAGCCATCTTAGCATCGATTTACATATCATTGGTTCGAAAGCATGTAATATAACAAATAACACACAATTCTAAGAAATTGTGGGACTTTGAACTCAAGCTATGGGGATATTGTTCGGAATGAGATTTACATGAATCACGTAGTACATAGCAAATATATTCTAAGGGGAGGGTAAGTATGACTTAAGCTATGGGGGTAAGAAGGGACTTAGGACTTTTCACATAATCACATTCTCATTAAAACGTATCATAATAACTTACACATAGTCATAGCATCTCAAACAAACATATAATACGGGTGTACAATAGAATGTGCCATGTCCAACAATGCCTCTACATAGAATAAGACGGGGGCCATGACATATCCCAGGCTCACCCTCAAGTCATAAGATAAGATAGAAAATACATAACAAAGCATAAGATAGAGGAAGGTGGATTTTTCCCTTAGAGTAAAGGGCTCACCACTAGTAACAATCCAAGATCGCCAAGCTAACCATCCAAAGGTGGATAGATATAGTATCTGGCCCCTACATGGTTAGATCATGTAGATAAAAAATATGGGTTAGCACATATAATTAAATAAGTATGCGGGTATGCAATGCATATGAACATGAACCTACAAAACAAATTAGATGACAAGGGCACATATATAAAGAAGGAGAATATAGGAAAGAATAGTATATAAATATGCCATGAAATTTGTGATGCATGAAAATTGCATAATTCTTAAAGTATAGAGGATGAGACGTAACCGACATCACAATCCATGAAAGCTAGTACATAAACTCCCGATGTCAGGCCCCCGCATCAAAATTAGGGTGACTACTTGCCAAGGGTAGCCAAACCCCACCTTACTACCTGGTCATTTTAGTGTGATGTCCACCTTCCTTATGACCTGGTCATTTCAAAAGGATTTTCAAGTCATATCATATCAAGAACACCTATGCTGGCACATAGTTCAAGAGAAAGGAGTGGGACTGTAACAACCCAAAATTTTTCAAAATCTCATTATGATTGACCTTATATGATGTACTACTGGTAATGGTTAAGTTTTGGTTGCCACGGATTGAGTTTAAGTGGCCGAACGCAAAATGAGCTAGTTGGTGGCCTAGAGAGACAAGTTTTGCAGTGTTTTTCAAAGGTCACAAATTTTGATGTGGGATGAACCATGAGGGATACTATATTATCAAATAGAAACTATTTGAGTTAGCTTTGCAACACAACTGGTTTCACTCCATTTAAAGTTCAGATGAGGGAGATATGGTCCAAACAATGAGATTGTATGAAATTTGAAAGGCATTGGAGATAGGCTCAGACAAATGGCTAAGGGCAGGTCAACGGACCGTGAAACTTTGCACGGTCCATGTCGGGTGTCGTGGGATGTTCCAGTGAGATAGGGGTGGCCTGGAACCTCCCCTATGACAAGTGTTGGACCACGAGACCTTGGACGGCTAGTTTGAGCCCAAACTATTCGTGTACTGTCCCGTGATATGGGACAGTAACTAGGCAAAGCCATGGACACGTTTTGGAGGCTATTTTTGGGCACACGAAACCCTCACACGACCATTCAACCTCCAAATGGTCCATCAAGTGTTACAGAATGTCCTTCGAGAGTTCGCGATGAAAATTTGGCTAAGTATGGTGAGATGGGAAAGTTGAACGGCTCATGCACTGTTGAAAGGGCACTGTAGAAGCCGTCCCACATTGCTTAGTCTCGGAAAGTTACATTTTATTAATGGTATTTTCGTGATTTAACATTTCCCTAAGCCCCTGGTTTGTACCCTAAGGTCTCCTAAACCCCTAAAACATTCCCCAAACCCTCATTCATCCATTCAAACTCTCCTATACTCT
>JBCEWC010013254.1:0-15205 GCA_038996855.1 Solanum aculeatissimum
TGTATGGTCCTAATTCTTTAAATTCTTGAGTTTCATGACATTGCATGCATACATGAGCACAAAAATGATTTAAATGAGTTTTGAACGACTTTTGAAATAATGCATGATTTGTTATGAGCTTGATGAAAATGTGTCTTGTTGATTGTTGTCCTCAAGTTGTAAGTCTTTGTTCATTTGAGGGCGAATGTTACCAAGGGGGAGATGATGTAACGATCTGAAAATTTCCAAACTTCGTAATGATTGGTTTCAAGTGGCCTAATTCAAAACGGACCTTTTGGTGAGACTGTGAAGCCGTTTGGGAAGTGTACTTTGAAAGATCATAACTTTTGGTATGGGATGAACTGTGTGGTATGTTATATGTAAAATTGAAGCTCTTTGAGTTATCTGCACAACGCAACTTGTTTCAATCAATTCAGAATTCGTATGAGAAAGTTATGGCCAAAACAGTGAGACTGCCCGTAATTGTAACTTTTTCAATAACGTCATTGTGATACTGATCTGGTCCTCATATTGTACCAATAGTTTGTTAGTCATCAAAATGGTTGATTAATATACTCCATCTTCTAAGAACCTACATAATACCATCATTAAGGACCATTTGTTTGCACATGAGAAAATAATCAGGTCACTTGTATAAGCAGGGTGGTTCAGTGGTACGAAGCCTCTAGGATAGTAAAGAACTCAAAGTATCATAACTGAAGTAACTCATTTCGTACTTCTTGGGGTAGAGATACCGCTGCAATGACGATGAGAGAAGGAGATCTCCCTGCCTTTGACCAATTGAATCAAATCATGAAGAAGTTACATAAATTAATATCATCTTCATCAAATTCATGATACACTTGTAAAAAGAAATAGTTAGGGTGGGGAACCACAGTAGTGTAAATTCAGGAAAACAATATTATAATGTTAATAACAAAGACAATAGTAAGTTGATAACAATGATAAGTAAAGTACATACAGAAAGCGCAAATTAATTAACATGGTTCGGTTAGTCTAACCTAATCCACAGGCAGAGAGGACCAATTTTACAATAGTAGTATATAATGTATAATGTATACACATTTGAGTTTGCACAAGGGTATACATCAATTATATGCGCTGAGTATACACTCTGCATCTAAATAACCAATGCATACTTAGTGGATATTTATGAATAATCAATATGTATTTGTAAGAGGTGTAAATACACCAATAAAACAAAGTCAATTATGAGATTTTTTTTTGGAGGATTTAGGTATTTTTTTTAGGGAAAATTAGAGAAATACACAATATTTGGAAACTTAATTATAATTATTCCCTATCATTTAAAAAAATTACTAAATTCCCTTTTTTCGTTATTTCGCTGATACAAAACACACATTCAGTTAGTTTCACTGATACCTAAAAAAATTAAACAACCAATTAATTACTGATACGTTTTTTAATGTTTTTAGTATATTAAAACTGATATAGTCTAATTTTTAATAACTGATACACACAGATCATCAATAACCCTAAAATTCGCATTGTATCAATGCTGATGTTTATGTATCGACGTTTCTTAAAAAAATAAGGGATTTTTAGTAATTTCAGAAAAATTGGTATATATTGAGATTATGCATGTAAAGTATGAGATTTCTATAATTTGCCCTTAAAATAATTAAAGTTGTAAGATGTAATTGTTTTTTAGTTTACAAATTTAATTTTTCAAATTTTCTTTACTTATTTATTTGTAAAAAAAGATTATTATTTTTCTTTAGTTGTAGGATGACTCAAATATGATAATTGTTTGTTATATTTAATTTGAAAATCTTCCCATTTTTTGATGTTATATATTCCAGATACGAGATTGTAATTAAAAGCACCACTAATCATATGTATAGTGCATATTACGATTGTAATTATTATGTTCTCTTCATATAATTTTGTTAGGCATGTCAATTATTTTTAATATATTAATGGAATTTCAAGTTTAAATTTAGATTGAAAAGAAAAAAATTATTTAAAAAAAAGAAGGGCTGAAACCGCGACCCTACTAGGGTTGGGTTGGGCCGACCATTTCAAGGCCCTTTCAAATGAAGGGCTGGCCCGTCCCAACCCTCCAAATTTCTTGCCCCGCTAGGCTTGGGCTGACTCGTTTTGACAGTTATCGGTATCATATATTGTTTTTCGGAGAAATTACATATACATACAAAAAAGTAAAAAGTTTACAAAAAAAGTAGTCCATGTTTTATTTATATAAAACATAGCCCAAAATCAGTGAAACTATACATGGCTATACAGAAAGTATACACTACTATACAATATATATTATTTATACATGAGTTATACACTAAATATACATTATGATACACAATATACACTGTCTATACATGTCTATACAACGACGGCTGAATGCCCAAAATTGTAAAAAATAGCCAAAGGTCAGCCGAATGACTACTTTTCGTAATTAAAAAAAAAGGGCTATTTTTTGTGTAAATAATTTTTTCTCAGTGGTTTGTGGGTGTAATTATCCCTTGTTTTTTTAAGAAATAAATAAGAAACAATTAAGAGAAATTTTTTAAAGTTACAATCTTATTTATTTGACTCTAAATTAGTAGAAAATATATTATTTGTGATATTCTGGCACTATATTAATACCATATCGATTTCATATAGGACCGAACTTAATACTTTATGATATTCGGTCTGTGTGTTAACAAGTATTAGAGCTTTGTCTTGTTTATCCTTCCTTACTAGTATTCATAGTATTTCCCCTATTTTATTTTATTTTATTTTATTTTCAGAATGCTTTGTCGTGCTTTTTTGAGTATCTACTTTGATATGCTCTGGCTTGAGCCAAGGCTCTAGGGGAAATAGCAGAGAGGCAGGGGTAAGATTTGCATGTACACTCTACCCTCCCCAAACTATACTTGTGAAAGCAGAGTGGGTATGTTGTTGATGATGTTGATCCAGCTTAAAATTTCTCCAAAAAAAAATAAAAAGAATCAAACCAGGATTAATTAAGCATATAGGTAATTGTTGGTGTTGTATTACATCGTTTGGTTTAAAATTGTGGACTGTCACCTGAATGTCTTCTAAATGTTTCAAATGCTTATGTGCTAAGTTGCTTGGAATAATAGTGCACTATTAAGGGCTAATTAAGAAACTGTATTAGCATACAACATTCTTATGGCATGAGCAAGGAATGAATCTCCTCTCCAAAGGCTGTGAACATTTCTAATTCACCTCCAACAATGAGCATCTTTCTAGTTGTACTATAATAAAGGTCTGGATAAAGAAATTAAAGGTTCTTCCTAAATGTTCATTTGATAACTCTAGTTGGCCAGTGTGTTAACTCTTACATGCTGAATGTACTTCACGTATCATGGATCTTATGGGTCTTATTTGATGTACATTGTTGCTTTATGTGGAAAGAGGGATAATGATAGGACCTCAGCCATTGATGGGGTTTGGGATGACTCATGAGTGGGTACATTTTGAGATGACTGAGTAGCCTCTTCTAAAAGAGCCCCGAAGCTGGACAATGTTGGATATATATCATTGGTGGAGTAGTAGCTTTAAACTGTATTAATGATGACATTGACTAGTTTTTGCCTATTTTTATTGTTTCAAACAAAGGTAAAAAAAAAGAAAGAAGGATTTTCTTAATGCAATGACCTGGGTGTTGTTCTGTTTTCATTTGTATTCATGCTAAGCATTTTTGCTTGATACAATGACCTGAACTTTGATTAATCTGAATGTTGTTTGTCTTTCTGTTTGAACTGCCTCTCAGCATAGTAATTGGTGCTAGTTGTGGTAGGAGTGGGTGCATCTTATGAACTTCTCTGTCGTTACAACAATTGAACAACTACCAGTAGTTTGTTCTTTCCCTTTCTGCTATTATGTAAATGGAAATGCAAATATGCAAATTCTGTACTAGTGAAAACATTTGTACTTTTTTTTGGTTAGTGTACAGTCTACATGCACTTAATTGCTTCTTTTTCCGTTTGGTGCATTTTATAGTTTCTGTTGCCACATGTATTCTGAATATAACCTTATATTCCCTTTCTGGATCAATGTGGATTTCATATTTCCTAACAGGTAATTAAACAAATTAAGCTTGCCTCACCTTCCCACAATCCTTTTCCTTTTCTCTTATTTGCAAAAAGATAAAAAGGTTGAAATGAATCAGCCAAAAATTCATCATTCCCTTGCTGCTCCTACTCTTGCAACCTATAACACGAAATTGTTAGCAAGTGTACAAATTTACCTCATCATTTTGGATCCAAATTCTAGGCTCTTAATTTCTTTTTTCACTGTTCTTTTTTCCAGTTATTGTGTTCGGCTAGCTGGTGGTTTTGTTTGAATACTTCTGGTGTTGTAGTGTAATTACCACACACAATAATCACTATTGCCGAACTGCTTTGATATGCTTCTTCTTGAGCCGAAGGTCTAGCAAAAACAATCTCCTTACCTTCCAAGATAGGGGTAAGGTCTGTGTACACACTACCCTCTCCAGACCCCATTTGTCGAAGTGCACCGGGTATGTTGTTGTTGAATAATCACTATTGCCATTGTTAGAAATTTAGAACTGCTCCACACTGGTCAAAAGTGTTTGACAAGGCTTTCTAAGTCGTCTAATATAATGGTAATGGAACCTTGACCTCTGCCTTGAAAATTGACCACACTGGTCTGTGGTCTGACAATCTGAACTCACCTCTATTATACTGGCTTTGCTTCAGTCCCTTGCCAAACCATATAATCCGATCACACCTACGTAATATTTTTCTCTGTAAGATAAACCTGTTTCATAATTCTTAGGTAAAACGTTCGAATGTTCTTTTAGATCTTACCAAGCTGGGGCTCGACTCTTTCCTCTTTTACCATTCTGACTGCAGCCATAATAATCATCAGAATCTGGATAATATTTATATGTTGGTGCAAACTCGATATCTTCCTCTTGCCAGCCGTTGAAAATACAACCTTCTCTTAGCTCAGCCTTCAGCTTCATTTTTTTTCCAAGTTTTCAATGTGAACTTCAAAATAGTGGTGATACTAGTAATACAAAACTCACTACATGTTAGGATGCTTTTTGGAACTTCAAAATTATTCTTTTTGGCTTTAAGTACCTGATCCTTTTGTAGTAAGATGCTCCACTGTCCGTCGTTGACTAAAGATCTTGTTGTGGCTTCAGGTAAGTATATCCTATAATTCAGGTCGCCTAGCCAAATCACCCTACTGTATGAGATTAATCAGCTTATGGTTGTTAGAAGATATTTTAAGATATTCATCAGTTGATGTAAAATAATCAGTATGTACGAAGTCAAGTCTTCTTTTTTGTGCTAAAGAAGTGCAAGTGTAAATATTTTTGTCCAAATGCTGACATGAGGCTTCATAAGCATTATTAAGCACGATTTCTCTCTTACTTATCTTTTATTGTTCTTTTTCTTATCAATTAATCAGCTGCTATGGTCTTGGACAGAGTAATAATGTCAGCTTCTTGACTTTATGAAGCATAATCAAAGTGTTTACTTTATCAGTTGACATGCAGCTAATGCTGAAGCTAGAGTTAACAACTGTAACTTTGACGAAAATTGCTAGCATAATCAAAGTGTTTACTTTATCAGTTGACATGCAGCTAATGCTGAAGCTAGAGTTAACAACGGTAACTTTGACGAAAATTGCTAGGATGAGGGAATTCCAGCCTCTGGATTTTTTACTTTGGTGACTGTTGTTTATAATTATCGTAAAAAGGCATACATACTCATGCTGTAGAATTTTTCTTGGGAAATACTGAAATGAGTCACAAGAAAATCTTGTGCGTGATAGTATTTGGGAGGCATCTGCGTTTCTCTGTCTCTCATCTCCTTCTTTTCCTCCGGAAGCCAAATGACTACACACAAAGCAGAAGCTTGTTTCATGCAACCAAAATCTAATCGACACTGAACCCTGTATATCAAATACTGAAAATTAGTGAACTGAACACTAGATACATATGATTGTGTCTCTATCCAATTTGTGTGTCCACATGCTCCTCTGCTTCTTGGAGTGAACACCTTGGGGGTGGGGGGAAAGGGCAGCATATGTAATAACTTCTGCTGCTTGTTCCTTGAATTTGTCAGTAACTAATCTTGATTACGAAATGTGTTATTATGAACAAGAAATAGAAGTTTATTATCAACTTCGTACCTTGTTTCCAAGGTAGCCAAAAATACCACAGCCTACACAGGAGACACTTGTATGACTGATATAGGGAAGGAGTGGAGACCGTGCCCATATGGTAATAAATATTCCCACCATTTGCTTGCTAATTATGCATTCAAATTGTGTTGAATTTTCTAAATTGAACTTCAAGGAACTCCCTTTCTTTAGTGGGTACACTTCTACACTTTCTTCTTCCTCTGCCTCCTGAAGGGTTATGTTGTTGACAGCTATCTTGTTAAGAGCTGTGCTAATAAGAGAATTCCATTGCATGCATATAGTTGTATTCTCTGTCACTATAACACTTCCAGCATTCAGAGGTACAATTTCTTGAAACCTGATAAAAAGTAGTTTGCTCAAGAGTTGCACATTCACAAAGTAGAATCACAAAAGTTGTAACATGTATCAGCCTGTCCGTGCTTAGTATATTTTTCTTTCTATTTTAACTCACCCAGCTCTTATTGACTCCCCTGCCCCGCATAGAAAATGGATTATGTCCAACTTTGCAAGAGATAGGTTCAAAAAGTTGATCTAATACAGTGGGGCTTATTAATTTTAATTACCCTATCCCTGTTCCTCCCACTTTTGAAGTTCAAAAAAATTGTTTTACCTGCCCTGCATTAGAGCTTCCCGTCCCTGCCATGTTTAGTATTTCCCCCACTGAAATAGACACAGAATGATGATGCATTTGCATGACACTACTACT
This sequence comes from Solanum aculeatissimum, assembly GCA_038996855.1. Taxonomy (NCBI): domain Eukaryota; kingdom Viridiplantae; phylum Streptophyta; class Magnoliopsida; order Solanales; family Solanaceae; genus Solanum; species Solanum aculeatissimum. The sequence continues at coordinate 6,872 of JBCEWC010013254.1, forward strand.
CTAGGGACGGCTGCATATGTGAAATGCAGCCATCAGGTGCTTTTGTTGACTTACCTATTAGTAGAGTGCAGTATACTGAAGTAAAAGGTTACCCGAGAACATAAATATCAGCCAAGTTGTTTTGAGTATCAAGCAAGTCCTCCATGTTCAAGTCGTTTGGTGGTGCAATGCCTCCAACATTCCATGAGCTAACAAATAACCTTATTGAGAAGGAAAAAACAATAAGTATGAGATAAACAGAAGTATATAGAAGATTTGTAAATGCTACTATTATTAAATTAGCATACGTAAAATTTTGTCTCTCAGTTGAGGGTGCTGATGTTGTGTCAGAGTCAGCTAGCATAATTTCATCATCCAGTCTGCTCTATAGAATGGTGTTTGTTGCCAAACTTAGCTGCATAACCTTGAACAGAGGGAAGAAGAGAAGACTAAGAAAAACCAGAATTTACATCATCATGTAGGCAGAGTGCATGTATGTGATTATGGGGTGGGGGGGAGGTAGTGAGAGAGATAGCAGTGGCAATGGAAGCTAATAAGTTAAAGAGGAAGGTATATCTTTATATAAAGGGAAAGGAGGGTAAAGATTTGATCCATAAAAAAGGGAGATCTAGAGATGTTAGGTTTCCTTTGGATGTTGAGAGTGTAAATGATACTATGGTGGGCTCTACAAAGCACCAATTAACAGAAAGGAATTTGTTAAACAAGGCATTAAAATTGAAGCAGACAATTAGTGTAAAATATTTAGTCCATATTGGGAGGCCAAGATCACAAGGGAGGTGATGTGAGCAATGATGCAAGATGGATTAAGATCTTCTGTTTAACTTTGAAGTAATACTTTCTTACTTTGGAAAATCAAAGAAATACTTTCGTTCTTTTGATCACATGATGATTTTGTAACTTTCGAGGATGGTTGTGAAGGTTACATGCACATGGCTTTGTAGTCGAGTTGAAAAGCTCTTTTGGTTTCTTATGGCTGAATAATTCTTCTTCAGAAGATTATGGTAGCTTAATATGAGTGAATTTGGACCTTTTTTCTGGGGAAATGATACTTCAATTTGGAGAAACAAGGAAATTGCTTGTTATTTTGCTATTTGCACTACTGTTAACAAATACTATGATTTTTCAATTAAAGGCTCCATCCCTACCTTATGTTTCTGTTGTTTAGTCTAGGTGTAACTTACGCTATAATCAAGAATCTACTTGTTTAGTAAGAAGCTATTTTCTTGCTTGGTTTATCCTTGGGCAGTGCATGAACGAATAAATTTTGCTAAAATAGGAAAGGGGACAAGAATAACAGTTCAACGTCTTGCTATACGTACTAATCGTTCTTCTGAGTTTCCTCAATCTGTGTGACTGGGATGAAGATGTTGATGTGCATGAGGAATTGTTATCTAAACATTGAATTATTTCATGGCTGAAGTTTTTCTTCCTTTTCTGTAGACACAGTTAACGGGAGAGCAAGGAAGACTCAACCAGATAACAGTTGTTTGAGAGGTAACATTTTAACTACTGTTTTTTGTTTTATTTTAGTAAGACCTCAATGTGTTTTTCTTAAATAGGATCATATTGGTGGTTAAACCTCATGGACAGGTGCATGCCGTGTGTACAACATACAATAACATCACTTAACAATGGTTAAGTTACTAAACTACCGTAAGTTACCGTAAGTTACAGCAGTTTGATATAAACACCCTGTGCAGATAAGTATTTATTATTTACCATAGGGACTCTGTGACCGGATGAAAGGAGAAAACTTAGTGTCAAATTGGTCAATTCCATAATCGTCCTAAGAGAATTAAGTAATGCATATTTCAGTGAATCAATTGGTGTTATTATATTAACATAAATACAAATTAATCAGGTCGTTTTATGTTGATTGACTTCAGCTACACCAAACTTACCCGAATTATCGACCAATCATGGTGATTAAAAATGTTGAACTTTAAAATAATAATAATCCGTTCTTTTCTAACTCTAAGCAACGAAGGCCAATGGATATTGCTTATCCTTAACCATCACGTTTAGTGACTTCATTTTTGGAGGATGGGAATTTTAATCTTTTTTTTCTTATATTAAAATAAAATTAAAGAAGACAAACTATCTGCCACAAACATGAATAGAGGAAATAGTTCGATAATACAAATGCAGTATTAATAGGACAACATAGCTTGTTTTCTTGTTATTTATTCACATGGAAACAGTATTAAAATGACAATACAGATTAATTTGTTTAATTTGACGAAAATGATATCATGGATTAATTTGATAACAAATTGGACGTACGAAGTCTTCACTTCTGTTGTTTCTCTTTTCAAACTGCTTTATATTGTTTTTACTTGAATTGAGGGTCTATTGAAAATCGTTTTTCTACCTTGTAAAGGTAAGGTAGGTGTAAACACTTTTCTCTTCAGACTTCATCAATAGAATTGTGTTGAATATATATTGGTGTTGTTGTACATCGGACGCACAAAGTTCCACCAAGGGATTCTGTTAACGAGATGCCTTTTGGATTAGTTAGCAGAAGACAATTGAGAGATTTTTATTTTTGTTATGATTATTACTTAATTAAGTAGAAGTTGAATGCAGGCCTACAATAAGACTTGATTATGAAAGTTCCCCCGTTCCTTTCAATTTTTTGAAATTTATTTATCCACATCGTCTTGGGATGGCATAATTTATGCTACCTCATGGCTAGTGGGTGTTTAAATAAACAAGGAATTATGATTAATAATTTGCTAGACAATAATGCTACTTAGTGACGGTTGCCTAAAGAAACAGATAAAAATTAGTAATGAGAATATCAAGCAGGATGGGCTTTTGAATAGAAATTTTGGCGTGTGTTGTGAACTCGTGTATGTATAATAGGAAATTATTTCTCTTATATAAAAGGTGAAATTACAGTAATGGGATGATAATTCCAAAATTATAATGAGGATAATCTTACATGGACCAAATGACACTTCTGTGTTGATGAACTATGACAATTCCCTTCAACTTTAGAAAAAGCACAAAAGAAAAAAGAAGAAGATGATGGGATGTGAGGGCTTGATATAGATGAATGCGCAAAGAAAAAATTTAACTTTCTTACATAAAACTTGTAGATGCATGATATGTATTTGCAAATAAACTTCTATAACAAAATAAATGATTGATCAACATATTATTTCATATTATTTATTTACTTAACTATGATAAGTTTTTGACATGATTTGATGTAAATTCTAAGTGCGGGTAGATTGTATCAAAAAGTTGGGTGATAAAAACACTATTTGTGACATAAAGCAGCATTGAGCTTTTTGATTTGGAGTTAATTTAATTGGTTGACATCCCAATTTGAGAAATCCATAGACTTATCCTTATTAGTGCAGTCATATCATCTCTTTTGTCTACTAGTTTCAAGTGTGTCCTAAAATATGAATGCTTAATGCCATTATCACTTTAAAAAGAAGAATAAGAAATGCAATTATTGACACAACATGTAGCTGGCAGTGTTTTACTATTAGATTTGCAGTGCAACTTGCGTAGATACGCTTGCGTGCGTACGACTTGGAATTGATAAATACCCATTCCTAGTGACTCAAGTTTTTGGTCTATTTGGTTGCTGGATAGTATATACTAGTAATACTAAACATTAAAAGTCGTTTTACAGATTGTACCCATATTAAAATAAGTATGATCTCTCCATCTTCCTAACCTCAAGTGTGTTTGGTCTAAAGATAAGGGTCACAACTCACATGTTGGATTCATTTGAAACATAAAATTTTGAGTTTTTTGAAGTTGTGTTTGGACATGTATTTTTTATTTGAGATTTTTTTTTTCAAGTTTTGTAAGTTGAAGTGAAATTTCTTTGGAAAACTCACACTGAAAATATACAAATTTGATTCAAAATTCACGGTCTAGAAACTTCTTTTCCTTCTCCCAAACGTTGCAAAATGTTGATTTTTCCATTCCTATATGAGAGTTAACTTGGACAGGGCTACTACTGTTTGCCATCCACCATAGCTAAACCTGTCAAGTGGGACCTTCTCGCCCCAAATTCCAGCACATTTAACCAATCTGAACATGGGAGAAGTGCGCGTATATCTGATTTTAGGGATACCATTGAAGTTATATTCATAATTTAAATTTATTCACTTTCGAGATAACTTTAGATATACAAGTTTGAAGTTGCAAAAATTTTATTTGAAGCTGGGAAGATTATGACTGAACTTGAGGCAGTATTGGTACCTAAGTTTAGCTTGCCAAAGCCTTACAGACATGCTTACGTAAAGTTCTCAAAAACAAAATTTAAAGATCAATTTAAAAATGCAAAATTTAGAGATCACCCTATTTTTGGGGCAGTTGTATGAATGACCCTTTTGGATTCATTGCCTAGCTCGAACCATTTGCATTCCTTTTGAGTTTGTTTTCATTTGCATTCCAAATCTTTTTCTACTTTTTATTATTTCATTTATTTTAATTTATGTGACATCCTTTGAATAGCTACAAAGTTTTTTAAAAAACTTTTAAATTTTGCGATCCAATCTTATATATTTGTGTGATTTTAAATTATTTTTTAGCGGAAAAGATTAAAGATAGCAGGTCAGGTAAATTAGGAAGGTAGGAATAACATATTAGCTCTATACCTAGACATCATTGATTTGAGTGTCCAAAATGGTCTCCCCTTACTGCTATAAAATCAATGTTTTCCACTGAAAAATTTTGAGTGACTATATTCACGGGTATGTTTGATTGAGTTAGTGTGTAAAGTAAAAATAATTTTACACGGAATTAGAAAATCTTTTAGTATTTAAATGAAAATTTGTTTTCTATCATACAGTTTTTCAATGAATTGGTTTTGTATAACACAATTTTTTTTATTGATTAACAATGTGAAAAAACTTAATTTCTAACCCTATCTTATGCTTCATTTTCTAACCCTATGTGAAAAAATTGTTTGTCGAGTCAGATCCACCTCCTAGATGTATGTTTGAGCCAAACCATTGAACCAAATGTTTCATAAAAAATTTCAGCCAAGTGTATTGTTATACTAACATGTTTGTATCTTGTATATATCTAGAAAACAAGCAATCCGATTGCAACAACATTTAAACTCGAGACTAACATGTACCAGTCTAATTACTCTGTTTCATGAATTTTAACTTTGGATGTAAAAGAATTTAATTAGAGATATGTACAAATGTTATCAGTTCAGAAAACTAATTATGAACGCTTTAATAAGATGTGGGACAATGGAGATAGTATCAACGTAACGCTCTTACTATTTATTAGTGTAGATTTTTTGTATAATCATCGACATAGAGAAAGCTCTTATGATAAATAAAAGTTATGAGCCTCTTGAAAATTCTGGACGGTTTACTTAGTATCGTTCTAATGAGGATGTTCAATCTCAATGCTTTAAAATGACATGATTTTCTTATCCTGTTAGTATTTTTTATCAGTTCCTGCAGTGAAGTGTTAAGTTTCTTCCAAGCACAGATACATGATGATATAGTTGAGCCTTGTTATGATCACAAATTAAACCTAGATAATATGCAAAGAATCAGAGGTAGGAATAACACTTTAAAGGGAGACGATATTGAAATTAATATATACACAAGTCCATATCATAGATGGACAAACAAAAAACAAGTCAGCAAAGCAAGGAGTAAGCAACAGACACCATTCCACATAACAACTTAGGAAACTAAAGCAAAAGATACCATCCAGTAGACCAAAACAAACTATACAAGTTCCATTCTCAAAACAGGGGAACAGAGAAGGTATTTATTAATTTATATTGTCCATGAAGACACTGGTCAAGACATTCTTGGATTCCAGTGAAGTCCTCAGCATCTTCAAAGCCTGACAAAACAATTGGTAAATTTTAGCTCCATTTGCCCAAACGTATATTAAAATTAAAGTATAACTAGTTTATACCTGATCCATTCCGAGCGTAACAACTTTCTCTTTGAGAACACCAACATCCTTAACGCTGAATTGATTGAGCAGAGTGATGCTTGAAATAGTGGACATAGGCTTGACAACCAAGTCATCCAACACCATATATGTGACAACCTCCTTCACCAAACCTCCATTGGATGCTACCACAGTATCCCCTGCAGCCGGTGCGACATATTCCAGTTGTAAGCTTATCGATCCATGACACCAAGGACAAGTCGCTCGAGTATCCTCAGCCACACAACTACGGTGACTAGAGCATGTATAGAACTGCTTCACAGCTGGAGTGTTGGTGAGCGACAATAGAGGGAATGAAGCAGCGCCTTGTGCTGATTTTGGTTTCAAGAGGATGTCCTTTTCCTGATTTGGTTGAATGTACATATTGTCCAGATTCTGAAGGCTCTCATACAAGTTCCCCAAGCACCCAACCATGCCTTTAGTAGTGAGAAGCCTAATCACACTGCCTATTGGCAATGCCAGAATGTGAAATAAGAAATCAACACATTCTTTCCCTGCCTCAGCGAACATAACCCTGTTGCCTTTCGTGTCTATCAAAAGTTTCATCGTCAAGTTGGACTCTGCCATTTTTGAAGCAATATTGTTATAGAACCTGCAACAAACAATTAAGCTTGATTGTTAGTAGTTATATAGCTAAAATAGCAGTTGGTGCAAAGCGATTAGGTCGATTAATCTCCCGAGTTGTCCCTTCCATGGCAGAGAATTGATTGATAAAATTGGCTCCTTGAGATAGGTACAGAACGGCGGCGTCAGATGTGATCAGGCGGCGATTTGATAGACGTCAAAGGCGGAGGCGCCGGTAGAGTATTTCTTTCAATATGCAAGTTAGTAATACAACCCCCAGGGGAATTAACCTGTAACAATGCCCTTGTGGGTGGCAGTTAAACTTATATTAGTACCATCCTTACTACCAAAAATAAATAAATTAGAGAGCGCAAAAATTATATAGTGACGCTATTGGTTACTCCGATCCAAAATCCAAATTAATAACATGTTGAGTGCTAAGTTCAAAAATTCAGGATATTGACAATAGAAAGTACAAGTTTACATACCTCATCCAAGCCCAAATAACAACTTCCTCTTTGAGACCACCTACATTCGGTGCTAGCTTCCATTTTAATATTTATTTATACTGCTCTTTGCCTGAGTTTCCATCCCACTGTTGTTGCACAAAAGGATTTGCAAACTTACATAATTCATGTAAGTTTGCCAGTTGCCGAAGATGATACTAATCTAGAGAGCTACTATCGTTCCTTCCTACTGGAAGTTGCTCCTTCATTCAGAGGATGATCAACAGTCACGAATAATTTGGCGGTAGGAGTGAATGAAGGAGCAACTTCCGGTAAGGAACGGTAGTAGCTCTCCAGATTAGTCATCTTCGGCAACCGGCAAACATGAATAATGTAAGTTTGCAATCCTTTTGTTGAGCAACAGTGGGATGGTAAATCAGCCAAAGTTTGCAATCCTTTTACAAATATTTGTTACTATAAGAATTTGAAGGGAAGAGATGCTAGGTAATATTGAATGAGTGTTTTAGTGCATGTTTCTTCTTCTTATTTATACAGAGGATATGAACTGAAGATTAGCTAGATTGATGATATGCATGTGATTGTAACTAATTAAAAGCTACTAGATACCTATAAAAAGATGAAGACATATTTAGCTAACAGTTAATTATAATATCGTTTTCTCTTTTTCATCTTCCTCTTCTATCGGTAATAAAAGTTAATCGACTAAGCAAACCTCTATTATATTTGTCAACATTTCTTTTCTGCAATTTTAGGACAAATATATACATATGATACAACTTCAACGGTTCACTTGTTTTCAGGTTTTATTTTCTTCGCAAGATTCTCATACCAATTATATATGTGTTTCTATAAAAGATTGTGACCAATTTGTCATGTATCCTAATACTCTTTTTTATGATATTATAAGTTTATTTTTCATATTGTTATATTAGGTGGTGGAGTCAGAATTTTGATTAAAGAGTGTTAAAAAAATATGAATGTTTTGTTGTCAACTTCTAGTCCGTATATATATCAATTTTTTGATATCTACTAGAATACTAGTATATATTTTAGAAGGAAATTTATTTTTGAAATAACATTATTTATATTATATTTTATGCATTGTTTGATTTGATATATTAAAAATAAAATACATTATATATTTTTTATTAAAAAAATTATTTAATTATAAAAATATCCTTCACAAATAGGAAGGATACGAGTTTAAGGAACAACTAATTATATGTGTATTTGCCCATGCTAACTAGTACTCCCTCTCTCGCACGAGGCCCCCTTTTTTTTTTTTCATTCTATCTCTAAAAAGAATATTCTCTTCCTATAATAGAAAACAATTTAAATTTCAACT
>JBCEWC010013255.1:0-15205 GCA_038996855.1 Solanum aculeatissimum
GATGCATGATTTGAAAAGTATGGTTAGTTTCGGGTTTTGAAGAGTATTGGTATGTATATATGTATTCCCGTGGGATCAGACTTAGTACCGAGGGAATGACATTCACCCTTTCTGTCAAATCATGTGCCATCATGGGATTGCCCCATATTGGGAGCCTTGTTTTGATACCCCTTGTTTAAGGGAATTTTGGGATCTACTTGACAAGTAATCCGTTCTAAGTGGTAGCTCTCTTGGTCCTACTTTGAGTCGGTTGATGTCAAATCCCCAAAATTATAATATTGATAGGTTGCATTTCATGCATCATGGAATAAACATCTTGTTATATATCTTCCATTGGCCAAGTGCATTCTTTTCGAACCAAGTGTCCCCTTGTCATATCATTGTCATACTTCCATGTCATATACATTGCATGCCCGTATACTTAGTGCTTTGTTGTGCTAACCCATACTTTTTCTACATGTTTTAACCATGTAGGTGCAGGCGTTGAGTACTATCTACCTATCACCGAGCTTTGATCTTGAAGCTATCTGTTAGTGGTGAGCCCTTCTTCCGAGGGAAATAACCGTCTTTCCTCTAGCCATTAGTAGTTTACTTTTGTTTTAGTTTGACTTTTGAGGAAGAGCCCGGACTTGTCGTGGACCCCATCACTTCATTAGAGGCATGTGTTGGACCTTTAACACTCTTGTTATGTGATGTGTTGACTAGTTAACTTTGACTATATATATATTGTATGAACGACTTTAGTTTGGTATTTGATCATGTTTTAAAAGTTGAGTTTGTTATTGAGAATTTCGAATCTACTGAATCATGTGTTATGCTTCTGAATTCTTTGAGCCAATGATGAGTTTTGATGCTATGATGGCTTGATCGAGAGCCTTCGGGTTCTCCTTCTCCATGTCACATCCAGACCCCCTAACCGGGTCATGATAATGCCTCCCAGAAGAGCTCCCTTTCCCCATCAACCTCCCAAATTTGAGTAACAAGCCCCTCGGGGCATCGGTAGAAGAACAAGTGTCTTATGCCAAGTTTACGAATGTGGTGTCCATATTGGCCCAAGTTGTGGCCAACCAAGCCCGGCCAATCAATCCCATGAATGTTGGTACTCTGGCTTCTAGGGTGTGGGATTTCACACGGATGAACCCTCTGGAGTTCTTTGGTTTGAAGGTGGATGAAGATGCTCAAGAGTTCATTGATAAACTCACTAAGGTTTTGACTATCATAGGAGTGAGCTCGGAAGAGAAAGCCGAGTTGGTCGCATATCAATTGAAAGATGTGGCTCAAGTATGGTATAGCCAATGGTTGGTTGAATGGGATGCGGATATCAAGTTAGATGGGAAGAGTTCAAAATGACTTTTCTTGACCGTTTCTTTCCTCTTAAGCTTAGGGAAGTCAAAATAACCGAGTTCATCAATCTTCGGCAAGGTGCTATGACCGTGAGAGACTATGCTCTCAAATTTACTAAGCTCTCCAAGTATACTCCAATGCTTGTCTGATCCCCGTGCAAGAATACATAAGTTTATTTTGGGTATGTCAGACTTAGTGGTGAAAGAGTGTATAACTGCTATGCTCATCCGTGACATGGATATCTCTAGGATCATGACTTATGCCGAGCAAATTGAAGGTGAAAAGCTTAAGGATAAAAGGGTTAATGAAGCTAAGAAGGCTTGATTTGATGGTGGGTTCTCCAACTCCAAGGGTGGTGGTTGTTTTGGACGATTCCATCAAGGCCAATGTTCTAATATGAGGGTTGAAAATCTGAGATTGCCTCCTCCTAAGGCACAAATTGGGGGTGGTCCCCGAATTCATCTTTGTGGTCAATGTGGGATGCATCATATGGGTGATTGTAGAAAGGCTTCAGGTGCTTGTTTTGGATGTGGTAGTTTGGACCACAAGATTTCTAAATGTCCAAGGGTACCAAGAAAGATCAAGTGGCTCCCGGTGGTCAAGGGCCACCAAAGGCTCCAGTTTGTGGTGCTCCTTGGAACAATCGATTTTATACTCTCCATGCCCGGCAAGAGATGGAGGAAGCTCCGAACGTCTTTGATTGGTATATTAAAAATCTTTGATTTTGATGCATAAGCTTTACTTGATCTGGATGCATATTTATGTTTTGTGACTCCTCTATTGGCTGTTAAATTTGGTTTGAGTGCCAAAACTCTAAGGAACCTTATTTGGTGTATACTCCCGTGGGTGAGTCTATTATTGGGTGAAAAGTATATCGGGGTTGTCCTGTTTCTGTGTTGCATAAAGTGTTCCCCGGTGATCTTGTAGAACTTGAAATGTATGATGTTGATGTTATCCTTGGGATGGATTGGTTGCATTCATCGTATGCCTCGGTTGATTATAGGACTAGGCAAGTTAAATTTCAAGTTCCTAATGAACTAGTGTTGGAATGGAAGGGTAGTGATTTCGTGGTTAAGGGTTGGTTTATTTCCTACCTCAAGGCCCAAAAGATGGTTTGTAAGGGGTGTATTTATCATATTGTGTGGGTTATAGATGTGGAGGGTGAGTTACCTAATCTTGAATTGGTTCCGGTGGTTAATGAGTTTTTCAATGTGTTTTCTGAGAATTTGCCTAGTATCCCTCCTGATACTCAACCTATCACTATTCCTCCTTAGCGTATGGCCCCAGTAGAATTGAAGGAGTTGAAAGATCAATTGAAAGATTTGCAAGAGAAGGGGTATATTAGGCCAAGTATCTCACCTTAGGGTGCTCCCATGTTATTTTTGAGAAAGAAGGATGGGTTGCTCCGAATGTGTATTGATTATCGACAATTGAATAAGGTGACCATTAAGAATAGGTACCTATTTCCTAGGATTGATGATTTGTTTGACCAACTTCAAAGAGCTACTCATTTTTCCAAAATAGACCTTCGTTCGGGTTATCACCAATTGAAGGTGAGGGAATGTGACATTCCCAAGATGGATTTTCAGACTCATTATGGTCATTTTGAGTTTGTGGTGATGTCATTTGGGTTGACTAATGCTCTGGTGGTATTTATGGATCTTATGAATCGGGTGTTCAAACTGTTCCTTGATAATTTTTTGGTAGTCTTCATTGATGATATCTTGATTTACTCCCATAGTGAACAAGAGCATATGGATCATTTAAGGTTGGTACTTCAAACATTGAGGGAGAAACAATTGTATCTCACGTTTAGTAGATGTTAATTTTTATTAGGAGAAATTGCTTTCCTTGTTCATGTGGTATTCGATGATGGCATTAAGCTTGATCCTAAGAAGGCTGAAGCGGTGAAGGATTGGCCTAGACCGTTACTCCTTCGGATATTCGAAGCTTCCTTGGTTTAGCCAGTTATTATAGAAAGTTTGTTGAAGTGTTTTCCTCTATAGCGTATCTATTGACTAAGTTGACTCAAAAGAAGGCTAAATTTGTGTGGTCAATTGAATGTGAGAAAAGTTTCCAAACTTTGAAGGATCGACTTACATCGGCTCTAATTTTTACTTTAGCTAATGGGTTGGATGGGTTTATGGTGTATTGTGATGCATCACATATTGGTTTGGGTTGTGTGCTTATGCAACATGGTAAGGTAATAAATTATGCATCCCGACAATTGAAGGTGCATGTGCAAAATTATCCAACCCATGATCTTGAGTTAGCGACGGTGGTATTTGCTTTGAAAAGTTGGCGCCATTACTTGCATGTTGATGTCTTCACCGATCACAAGAGCTTGTAATATGTGTTCACCCAAAGAGACCTAAATTTGAGGCAAAGGAGGTGGTTAGAACTTCTCAAGAACTATGATATGAGTGTTCTCTATCACCCCGGCAAGGCTAATGTGGTGGCGGATACCCTTAGTAGACTTTCTATGGGAAGTGTGACTCATGTGGAAGAAGGAAAGAAGGAGATAGTGAAGGAAGTGCACCGTTTGGCTAGGTTGGGTGTGAGGTTTGCCGAATCCGATAATGGTGGAATTCTTGTTCAAGGTGGATCTGAGTCTTCCTTAGTGGTTGATGTTAAGAAGAAATAAGACTTAGATCCTTCCTTGGTAGATTTGAAGAAGTTGGTTGCCGATAAGAAGATTGAGGTTTTCTCCCAAGGGGGAGATAGTGTGCTACGGTACCAAGATCTTTTGTGTGTTTCAGATATTGATGGCTTAAGGGAGACTATCATGAAGGAGGCTCATAATTCTCAATATTCTATTCGCCCGGGATCTACCAAAATGCGTCGAGAATTGAGAGAGTTGTATTGGTGGCATGGTATGAAGAAGGACATAGCCAAGTTCGTGTCGAAATATCCTAAATTGCCAACAAGTAAAAGTGGAACATCAAAGGCCCGGTGGCTTGACATAAGACATCAAAATTCCTACTTGGAAATGGGAAGATGTGAACATGGACTTTGTGGTTGGGTTGCCTCGTACTCAGAGATAATTTGATTCCATATGGGTTGTGGTTGATAAAATGACTAAGTTGGCTCACTTCTTATCGGTTAAGACTACCTATAGTACCGAGGAGTATACAAGGGTGTGTATTCGGGAGTTGGTGAGATTGCATGGTGTACCTAGGTCTATCAAATCAGATTGTGGTACTCAATTTAGTTCTCATTTTTGGAAGTCTTTTCAAAAGGGACTTGGTACTAAGGTCAAGTTGAGCACCGCATTTCATCCTCAAACCGATGGCAAGACGAAAGAACAATCCAAACCTTGGAGGACATGTTAAGGGATTGTGTGTTAGAATTTAAGGAAAATTGGGATGACCATCTACCTCTCATCGAGTTTGCTTACAACAATAGTTTTCATGCTAGCATTGGTATTCCACCACTTGAAGCTTTGTATGGTAGGAGATATAGGTCTCTGGTTGGTTTGTTCGAAATAGGTGAGGCGGCCTTATTAGGTCCGGATTTGGTTGTTGAGGCCATAGAAAAGGTGAAGTTAATTAGGGAAAGGTTGAAAATGGCCCAAAGTCGCCAAAAATCTTATTTGGATGTTAGGAAGAGGGATCTTGAATTTCATGTTGGTGAATGGGTGTATGTAAAGGTGTCCTCCATGAAGGGCATCATGCGTTTTGGCAAAAAGGACAAGTTGAGCCCTCGGTACATGGGACCTTATGAGATTGTGGAATGGGTTGGCAATGTGGCTTATAGGTTGGACTTGCCTTTGGACATGGGCTCCATTCATCTGGTATTCCATGTGTCTATGTTGAGGAAGTTGGTTGGTGATCCTAAGGCCATTACACCCCTTAGAAGGTGTTACGGTTGAGGAGAATTTGACTTATGAAGAGGTGTCTATTGAAATCTTGGATAGACAAGTGAAACGGCTTCGCAACAAGGATGTAGACTCGATCAAGGTGCTTTTGAAGAACAAAGATATGGAGAGTGCGACGTGGGAAGCAGAGTTGGACATAATGGAGTGATATCTCTATCTCTTCCAATCTACTCAAGCCTAAAGTACTAGGTTCTATCCTTTTATGGTCGTACTTCTTTGAATTCTTGAGTTTTATGACATTGCATGCATACACGAGCACGAAAGTGATTTAAATGATGTTTTGACATGAGTTTTGAAAGACTTTTGAAATGATGCATGGTTCGTTATAAGTTTGACGAAAATGTCTCTTGTTTGATTGTTGTCCTCAGGCCGTAGTTTTTGCTCATTCGAGGACGAATGTTCCCAAGGGTGAAATTATGTAACCATCCAAAAAATTTTGAACTTCGTAATGGTTGGTCAAGGTTAGTGTTAAACTGGTCGTGGTTGAATTGTGGTAGCCATGGGTTTTATTTAAGTGGTCGGATTCTAAATGGATCTTTTGGTGAGGTTGTGAGGCCAGTTGGGTAGTATACTTTGAAAGATCATAACTCTTGGTATGGGTTGAACTGTGTGGGCTTCTATATATCAAATCGAATCCCTTTGAGTTATCTTCATAATGCAACTGGTTTCGCTTAATTCAGAGTTTGTATGTGAATGTTATGGCCAAAACAGTGAGACTACCTGTAATTGGAAGGACGCTGGAAACAAGGTTCTAGAATCGGGCTAAGGGTCGTACCACGGACCGTTTGGTGGTCCAAGGTCCGTGTGGGTGCTCGTGGGATGTTCCAGTGGACTCCTGGTAGATAAGTTCCAAGCCATGGAAAAAGTGTGGTCCCACGGACCACCCCACGGTCCGTGTAACTCTTCACGGCCCGTGAGGGTTCCCGTGAAGTGAGGCAGAACGTTGGCCAAGGTTCGAGGCTGGACTCCGGACCAGGTGATTCTCCACGGACCAGTACACGGTCCGTGTGCAGCTATACGGTCCATGAGACCCCCCGTGAAATGATCTAGAAAGTCCCCCGAGAGTTCAAGCTGAAAACGAGACCAGGTGAAGTCTCACGGGCAGGTAGACGGCCCATGAGCATGTATACGGCTGCCGTAGCTCTTCCGTGTGGAACTGTTTTTAGTGAATTAGGCTGTTTCATTAATGGTTAATCCGTAATTTAATTAAATCCTATGCTCCTTTTAGGATTTCTAAGGTCCTCTAAACCCCCTAAACCTAACCCTAATCCCTTTTCATCCATTCTAACACTCTTCAATTCATTTTAAAATTCTCCCAGTCCTCTTGACTTCCATTGATGAAAACTTAAAGAAGTTTGGGAAAGATCATCTTTGTTGTGAAATCCTTCAATTCTCTTTCAAGGTATGTGGGTTTTATTCAAAGATTCCCTTTCATCCATGAAGACCCAAGAACCCTCCTCTTTAAATTATGATTTTAAGCTTTCTTTAAGGTTGGGTTCTTTAAATTTTGAAGTATTTAATTGAATTGGATTGTGGGCTGTAGAAATTAGGTGATTTAATGTTGAATTAAGTTTGAATTCTATGAAGCTTCTATGGATTTGATGAAGTTAAGTTATGCATGTCCCTTTACTCTTTAATTATGCATTGGTAGTGCTTAAATGATGATTTAAGTGTTGATTTAACTTGAATTTCTTATGAACTACTCTTGATTTGAATTTAAAGTATAAATTCTAGTATCCATGCCATCCTCATTGTTCTTCATGGCATTTGCATGCATGATCATGGATTTTCATGAAAGTTTTGATGTGAGCTAAGTCCCAAACATGTTTATGACTATGATTTGAAACAATTATGGGTTATGACTAAGTTGTGATCATACTAAGTCTATGATATGGCTTTTTGAGCAACATGGGTGTTTACACCAATATGATATGACAAGTATGACAAGTACGGAGCTACTCTTATGCATGAAGTTTGACATGAAAGTTTGTTTGGAACTTTAGCCCATTATGTATGATTATGAAATGTGTTTGACTCTTGTTAAGTATGCATAAGAGTAATGAAAGTGAGTTTGGCTTTTAAGCCTAAGTATGCATGATTTGATGTTCAAGTGTCAAGTTTCCATTTGAAAAGCATGTATATGTATACGTATTCTTGTGGGATGATGACTTAGTACCGAGAAGGATTGGAGTGGTAAGTGGGCTATCCCCAAGTGTCCCACTCTTTTCTCGAAACTATATGCCACCATAGGTTGCTACCGAAATAGGAGGCCCATAAGGTTTGTAGTTATATGATATGATATGCTATGTTATGTAAATCCTTCCAAAATGGGAGACTCGTAAGGAAGGTGTCTATCACATCGAAATAGGAGGCCCGTAAGGTGTGGTGTAGATTAACTTTGGCAAGTAATATTCTTCGATCCAATGGGAGGCCTCATTGGGCAAGTTCAAATTGTACCTCACATGAGTTTGGATGTCGGTTATGGTTTCATCCTCTCTATACTAAGCAATATGGTATTTCATGCATCATGACTATCATGCCATATTGTTATATTGTTCCTTCTTATATTCTTCTCTATGTATGTGCCCTTGCCATGTAGGTTGTTATAGGTTTATGTGAGTATGCATTTGCATGCCCGCATACTTAGTGCTTTATTGTGTTTACCCATACTCTTGTCTACATGTTCTAATCATGTAGGGACCGGCGACGACCTCTATCTACCTTTACACGACGAGTGATCTCTTGAAGCTACTAGCTTGTGGTGAGCCCTTTTATTCAAGGGCAATAGCTACCTCCTATCTATCTTGTAATTGTTTATTTTCCTATTTCATGTTTTGAGGGTGAGCCCCAAACTATGTCGAGACCCCGCTCTTTCTTATGTAGAGGCAATGTTGGACATGCTAGACTTTTACACGTTGTATTATGCTTATTTTGGGATGTTATGACTATTGGGATCATGTTATGGAATGATATTCCGATTATGCTTTTGTTTATGCTTATGGGATTGTGAATGTTGGGAATGTGCTTATGTGGAAAATCCCCTAACCCAGTATGCCCCCATAGCTTGGGTCCTACTTACCCACCCCTTATAGATACTTGCTATGTACTATGTGATTCATGCTCATCCCATTCCCCGCAACATCCCCATAGCTTGAGTCCAAAGCCTCGTTTCCCTTAGAATTATGTGTTTACTTTTCTGCGCTTCCGGACCGATGATGTGTGTGATGTTGCTATGATGGCTTGATCGAGGACTTTCAAGTTCTCTTTCTCCATGTCACATTTAGGCCCCATATTCGGGTCTTGACATAAATGGTGGTTATATAATCTATGTGACCATGCGAATTATTTGTTATTGATAGTGAGATGGTGCATATATTGTGATATGGTTCAAATATTGATGATATTGAGAGACCAACGAGATTATGATACTGATGATGTTGAGATATTGATGGTATTGAGATATTGAGATCATTGTGATGATGACTCGATGATATAATTATGATAATACATGTTACATCTATTATTATCTGTGCATTGATACTTGTGATGGCTATGACCGAGAGGTGAGAAAGGTAGCATGTGGATTAGTGGCCAATGTCTCTATCGGTCGATTCTAAGGTCTCTTCTGAATGGCCCGAGGTCTCTTCAGAGCAGATGAGTTAGTCTAAGGTCTCTTCCGGGTGGATGAGCATTAGAAGAGGTCTTTTCTGGTGGTGTTCACAAATACACGGATAAATATGTCCCCCATGGGTTCCGACTGAGGTAGACAACCATATTTGATCAGTGGATATGTATTCTAGGACAGACATGTATCACGATTATTTGATATTGCATAGCATGATATGCACCTCATGGCATACACTTTATCTCACATCATACTTGGTTGATGTTGTTATATGTTGTATACTTATATCATTCTGTTGTGAGTATGTGTTGGATCCACTAGTGTTCCTTTATATTGAGATATCATGCCAGATGATGAGTATATCTATATTATTGGGATTTGTATATTATATGATGTTGGGGCTTTTCTGAGTCCAGGTTTGTAGTTCGGCAAATTGTGGTTGGGATTTAAGGAGTTACTTGTGTTCTTCATTGCTTTACTTTATGTTAGTTCCATTTCATTGAGTACCCTATTGTTTGGTCCTCACCCCTTGCTATATTTTTGTAGGTTGTGAGCCCAGCACATTCGGCTAGTTTTCTCTCGGTTATTGATTGAACTTCTAGATATTTCTTGAGGCAGTAGTTTCAGTCCCTAGAAAACCTTTGAGGAGTCCTTATTACGTTATAGTCTATTTGAGAACTAGACATTTGATACTTGTATTTCTTTTGAGTATTCTACATTTAAAGGCTTACACATGTGACACCAGTTCTTGAGATGGTTGTAGTTGTTTTCTTCTACATTTATATATCTTATTATACTATTTATCTTTCACTTTATCTATATTTGTTAATTTGTTGGATTTGGGCTGACTCGCCTTGGAGGGTTTGGTAAGTGCCATCATACCTGAATTTTGGATCGTGACACACAACCTTAAAACCTTATTGCCGCTCTTTTCTTTCTAAGGAATCTTTTTTCTTTATATTTTGGTCTTAACTTCCTCTTTGCTGAAAAGAAGGTCCTCACAAACCCTATAAATCCTTTGCTCTTTTCAACAACTCTTTAAAACCTTTACTGTTCTTTCTATTCTCCTTGCAAATCAAAAAAACCTTATAATGTCTTAACCATATGAATCAACTCAAGGAATGTTGAATGCTCTTGAATTGATAGAAGCTTGAAAAGATTTTTCTCCTAAAAACCCTTATTTTCTGATAAAAATCCCAACCCTTCCACTAGAAAAGAAAGGCTCTAATTTATTAGCAAAAGAACCTTAAGTATCTTGTCCTGAAATGAATCCAGTTCCAGATCTCAATGTTATCCAAAATCTTTTTCCTATTGAATCATTGCAACCAACTCTCCTTGTTGAGAGTGAAAAGGTTGGTTCTCCAGTTCAAGTTGATCCCTCATGTAGAAGGAGATGTTCCTAGTGAGTAAAGGGTTGAGTAAGAAATTGTTGCTTCTAAGTGTTTATCAGAGATGGAAAAAAGGTCAATGGATCATTCTATTCCAAAAATCATTACACCTCTGGGTATCTCTTCTATTGTTGGTTATATACTTGACAAGGATGAAGAGGATAGTGAGCCTCTGGTTTGGAAGGTAAGAAGAAGGATGATTCTCACTTCCAATAAGGGAAAAGAAAAGTTTTTATAGATGAAAAGTTGAAAAAGAGAAGCTTTTACTCTACTAGAGGAGCGGTTCAAAAATTTACGAGTAAAGCCATTAGGACAAGAAAGGTTAAGACCACTGCTCGTAGAAGGATAAAAATAAGTAAGATAGTTGATGACCAGATAGTTGATGACCTAGTTCCTGAAGAGAAGATGACCAATATTGTCCAAGGTGAAAGTGAAACTGAATGGGGTGATATTGTCAAGGCTATTTAGAAGCGGGAGAAAGGGTGTTGGAAGCTAGTCATACTGGTGAGAGAAAGCAATCGCTAAGAAGAGTGAAGGCTAAAGCAAAAATATTACTAGAGGATTGTTGTTGAACAAAGAGATGAAGAGGAACTGGTCCTCTAGAAAGGAAGGAAAATGTTATTTCTGTCCTAAGTAGAGAGGAGAGAGTATCTATGCTAACAACCCAGAGAGTACTGAATGGAAAGGTTTTTGACCTAGTAATTAGGTCCAAACCTGGTAAATGTGACCTATCAGATGTTGCAAAGTTACAAGGATGGACTCACTTGTTTGTTGAAAATAGTCCACTCTTGCATAAAGAGCAAGTAAGAGAATATTACTACAATTTGTAGTTTTTGGATGATGGGAGTGTTAACACTAGAGTAGGAAAAAGAAAGTTGCATTTGGATGAAATGTTACATAGTGAAATTCTAAATGTTCCTGTTGAAGGTGTTAGATCTGTTGCCAGAAAAATGTGTTTAAAATTGTTCTTGAATTAGTGTGGCAAGCTTTCAAATCTAAATAGAGTTGGTACTCCCAAGAAATTTCTAAATGGAGTCTATCAACTCATTTTTGAATTTATCAATAAGGTTGTGTTGCCAAAAGAGGGAAAATGATATATGCTTTCATAACCAAACAAGTGAACTAATATGTTGGTGATAGGGGGAACTAATATAGGGACTTAGTTGAAGAATGGATTTTATTGATAGGGGAACAAGTTAATATGATGAAGAATGTTGAATTTGTTGAAACTCATTGCGAGACATGTTATGAGTGTGTCATCATAAAAAAGGGGGAAAATGATGTCATGAAGCTTTGATGGTTTAACAAACCACGGGAATAGATAAGGGACCTGATCCCATGAGTGTTGTGAACCTGAAAGCAACACCCGAAAAATAGTACACTATGCATTGATTGTTTGTTATTTGTTGGTGCACGTCTGCCTGCTCTGTAAAAATTGTCTAGCTAATGAAATAGCTCCAAATATTGCTGATGTTGGGTATATATACCTTACCTTTCTTGAAAAGAAAGATTAAGGGTTTCTACACGCATTGAATGAGTATTCTTGGTGAGGCTCTCGAGTAGCACACTTAACAAAATTAGAGTTATTTTTACTTTCTGTACTTCATTGTGCTTAAATGGTGCTTGCATCTTGTGAACTGATTCCTATTCTATAAAGGGATATAATATTAAGAAAGCTTTTGCTCTTCATTACTAAATTTAGCTATGGTGAGTCTTGAAGTCTAAGTTTGCTAGAGTTAGTCGATTTAGTGGGTAGCAGAGTAGCTACTTTGTTTTCTCAAACCTATCGTAGAGCTATCACTGTGAGGGGGAATGGATTTAGAGTTAGATTCCTTGATTGAAAGACTTTTTAATCTAAAGCTTTGCTCCTTAGAGTTGAATGTAGTTGAGTTGAAATCCTGTGAGTGCAGGTTGTGGTTTTCTCCTCTCTTGAGCAAGGGAGTTTCCACGTAAAACAGCTTGTTCACTTTTTACTTTGCTTCTTTATTGTTTTTAGCTATTTTTGCACTATTCTGACGAGGGACCTGGTCCTTATACACTCAGCGGAAATTTGCATTCCATTAGATATCTATCTAAACTAAGCAATACAAGGAAGCCAGAATGAAAAGCCAACTAAGGAAAGCAAAATAAGCACAAACAACAAGGTACTACTCTACCATTACATCAAACATAAATCCAATACCCAATTGATCCACTACTAAAAAAAATCAAATACCAAAGTAAAACACATATATACAAGTATAAGTAAGGCCAAATGATAGTCATAATATAAAGATAACATTTCAAGTAAGCATTGATGGATACAAAGACCCCAACATCACACTATGTAAACAACACACCCAGAAATTAATTTACAAAATTTTGACCAATACATGGAGCCTTCCCCTTTATCTGGCCTACAAAAACATATGAGAATTCATAGTTGGCCTCAGCCTGAACACTCGAAATACCTCCATCAACACTTTGAGTACAACCTATATCCTAGTGCATCATAAACCCATAAGACTAACCTGGCTAAACAAGTTGCACAAGGGTCTCATGTGGAGACACTCTTTAGACTTATGGACACCCTCTCAGCACCTACGACAAGGTCCAACAACACTAATCTGGGGAATAGAAGGAATTTGCATTGTCTAGAAGGCTAAACATTGCTCGAGGTACTCTCGGGACCAAAGATAAAGCTCACCACAATCATAACAACCCTGGCTAGAATGACCAGTTGTAATGTGACCATGATAGGTAGGAAGTGAGTCTGAACTCCTCGAACTCTACAAGAGCTAGAACTACCCTCACTTGAGGTAGTCTATGTTGCTTCTTTTACTCTTTGGCATGTGATAAATGGAGTGACACCTAGGCCAGAGCCACCCTACTGAAATCTCTAATAGAAACTATCACAATAGTCTCTACCCATCTTAACTTATGAACCATCTTTTAACACCTAAAGCACTACTCTTAGCTGATTGTACAGTGGCCTACGACCTTGAACCTGCCTAGCCTGTTATTGGTACTATGGAGAAGACCTAGCTACAACCAAAGGAATCCCATGACTTGAATATCTATAATACAAACCTTGGGAACTTAAACCTGAACTCTACCTACTATAGACACCATAACATGTCTTAGAATGTCATGCCCCAGGAGGATACTCTAGGCATGACTGACACTCAATGACTATTGTTAATCCTCAAGAGAACCACTTGGCCTTGTCATATTCATTCAATCACAATCTAATAATGGAATATTTAGTCATCAAGAGATAACTCAAAGGAATAAATAACCAAATCAACAATTAAAGACCAAAGGCCAACCAATCTATCAAATCAACTAAATAAGACTAGTATGAAAGAAACTAGTCAAAAAATAATATCAACTCGATAATCTAGTCTATGAAGCCTCTATCAACTATTCAAATGGTGTCATTGACAGGTCCATCACTACCTCATACAAAACTAAAAGCAAATCTAAACTCTAATAGCTAGATGATATTAATGTGGGAATTATCCAAAAGCAACGAGGTCTCACCAATCAGCTTAATATGATTAGATCCTCAATAATGCACATGTTGATGATCTCTAGTACCTGTCTATACATCATAAAATGATGCAGGCTCAAATGGATGAGGGTACATGGAATGTACAATTATGTAAAATGGTAGAATGAAACATGTATCAAGGTAAAATAACATCAGCTCAGATAACTCAAATCAGGGAGATAAGGAACTCAATAAAATTGTCATAAGTCTAAAGTAAAAATACATTTTAGACAGAGACTAATAATATACAATCCAATCATTACAGTACTATCAAGACCTATGTGGTAGTTTTTCATATCTAAAATAATCACTTATGAGCCCCTGATCATACAATAATCTCGTTGACGTTGCCACAGTTGTTCAATACTTTTCCAGCATAAAGAACATACCACAATCAGGATCCAACAATTAATCAAGTCCTATAGTTTTAGGACAATAAAAATAGGAAAACATCTAACTTAATGGTACAATGCACTCTTATATTTGGCTACATAGTTATTGAGTTCAAGGGCTACTCACTCTTACTCAATTCGGTGCTCGATACTCCTTCCAAGAATCAATGCTCATAAGACTACAATTCCAATCAATAAGTCTTTTATGGATTCTTTCATTTTATCAATTCTATCAAATCGTTCAGTCTATCAACCTCATCAATCTTTCAGTTTACCCTATAGTTGAATATTGTTTCTATTATTTTGTAAAATAATATTCTAAATTTATAATAAATAATTGGATATTGATGGAATCAATTTTGAAGTATTCGAATGTGCATTAAATTATGCAATAAAGATGGAATTCAATAATAAAGATGAAAATTAAATATCATAATTAAATATGATTCTAAGAAATGGTGAATTATGGCTATGATGAATATGGGCACTGAAATTTTAATGCCATCATAGATTTTACACCTCCTGCCATTAACGTAAACTATAAAGTAGGAGTCGTTTTGAATTTCTCTGTCATCATTCTTTCTCCCTCTTTATGTCACCAGTTACCACAATAAATTGCTAATTAATTGTATATTTTGGTAGAATATTCTAACTTTACTAATAAGTTTATGCTTATTTGGGGTTATAAATCTTCAAAATATGCATAAACATCACCACCAAAAGAAATAATAGAGAAAAATTATTGCAAATTTATTAGGTAAAATTTATTTTCCTTTGTTAGTTCTTATGATTATTCATGAAATTGTACACACTTTTTTAATACTGTAACGACCCGGAAATTTTTTAACCTTGTAATGTTGATTGAGATCTTGTCACGACCCGAATAGGGGGCTTAGATGTGACATGACGAAAAAGGACCCGAAGACCCTCGATCAAGCCATCATAGAATCTTTACACTCATCATCGGTTAGGAAACGCGGAAGCTAAAGCATGTAGCACATAGGCTCTAGGGATTTAGGGACTTGGGACTCAAGCTATGGGGACAAT
>JBCEWC010013256.1:0-15204 GCA_038996855.1 Solanum aculeatissimum
TACTTGAAGTTGAGCAGAAAAAAGTATTTGAAAGTTGAAGTTGTGTTTGGACATGCATTTCAAACTTTAAAAACTTGTTTTTTTTCAAATTGGAGGAATAAATTGACACAAAAACAGGTCTCTGAAAGAAAAAGAAAAAAAAGGAGAAAAAAAGTTATGTCCAAACAGGCCCAAATCCTGAACACATTGATCTCTATTTTTCTTCTCCCTTTATTTAATAATTGAACATAATAACAAATCCTATAGGAAATGAATTGCAGATGGAAAATAAATAGCAGGAGGCGGACAAGAGGAGATAGAAGAAGATCGCCTAGAGGTAAGTAAAGCATTACATATAAAGGTCAATATCTTCAGTATCGACTAAGGCACCATTTATGGCCATTAATGACTTTCCAGGTGGGATCATTCGCTGATTTGTAACAATTTCCTCTTTGATAGATTCATTGAGCTGCGTAAAATTTAAAAGCATATCAAACAATCAGATCCAAATATATGTCACTGAGAACACTAAATATGCTAACTGAAAAATAGTTTACCTTCATCCGAGATAAAGAAGAGACAACGCTAGGAAAATTTTGATTAATTTCTTGCATCGACTGCAAGGGGTCAGCAGCATGAACTATCCGCTGCGCAGTTTGATGCCCTAAATCTGTTATATTTTTATTTGGAATGACAAAGGGAGAAACCATAATATTAGCCTAATCAAAACAAGCTTGCATTTCTAATATTGACAAGTTCTAGGCTCATTATAGTAAGGTTATCATCACCTTTTAACTCCCAGACATCAAGTGTATCAGAAACTGTTGATGATAGAAGATAATCCCTGAAAGCCATTATTTCAGATGTTAACTCCTGTTTACGCTCCTGCAGATAAGGGAAGACAGAATCGGTTCTTCAATGACTACAGCCTTGGCAGGGTGGATTGCCCACAACTATTACAACCACCCAAAAGAGCTTTTAGTGGACTCAAAAAGCTAATCACACAAGGCACGAACCATAGTGTAGAATATTTAAAAAAGAGTCTTGTTTGCATCTCAGCTATAGTGTTTGCATCTAGTCTGCCCTTCATTATTAATATTGTGTTTTCATAGGAGGAAAGGCAGAAGTGAGATTTATTTTGATAAAGTAAAAAATTTCATTAAAAGAAGGGCAAAATGTGCCATTATAGAAGAAGTATACCAAAAAGTAGAAAACTTTAAAAAATATACATGGTTTTCTATGAAAGACAACCAAACTTTTCTAAGGGACAAAGTGTGGGATAAAGTACACAGTAGAGTAGATATGCAATTTTTTTCTTGACGAAATAGGTGACTTAATAATTTCTGCCATATGAAAAAGAAATCAGCAGTAAAAGGACAGATCACTATCCTCCATCGTTGTTCATATAAGACGTCAAACAGTCGTGGAAGATATAGAATGGTAAGGGGGAAGGGGGAGAAGAGAGAATGACGGAGAGTTATTGTGTACTCTGACTTCTTATTTCTTATCTACCCAGAACTTCTTTATGTTGTCAATAAAGTTTGTCGACATTCATTTTCATTGAAAAAATTGTTATTTCTTTTGTGAAAAGTAGGTCCACAAAGTCATCAACAAGTACATGTACTGTGTAGCTTTAATCATATTCCTGTATATGTTCTAAGGCAATGATTTCAAAAAAAAAATCTGTTTAACTTCATTTATCAGTTTGAGATATGAAAAGTCGATAACACAAACCAGAATCCTAGAGAATATAAATCCCCTGACTTCTTGACTAAGATCTTCAGTGTGAGGATCTTCAAGAGTGACCCCTGCAGCAATAGATAAAATTAGATGCTTTTCGCTAAGCACAAGATAAAAGAAGCATGGACATTTTTTTATCAGGTACTAAAAGAAGAAAACGACATGAGAATGAAAGACACTTTGAGATATAATGCTAATAAAGCAGTAACTTTAAATGTGAGATCAGCACCACTATTACTATTAGGTTAACTCCTAATTTTTCCAAAAAGTTAAGTGGGTGGATCTTATGAAATCCAAAAGGTTTTTCTCCACAGATGCGAGTATATTTCATATCCTAAAATTCAGCATTTTGGAAAAATATTTTCACACAATCTGGAAATTAAAAGACAACCTGCTTTTTAACGTAATTATAGTCACTATCTAAGAGAATTGGAAACAAACACACAAAAATAAATTGAGTCTCTAAGGTCCATTGCAAGAACGAAGAATGCCTTCATATCATAAAAATAAAGGACATTTCTTTCTGTTGATTTTCTTTTGGGAAAATCATGAGATCTAAGGGATCCAGTCATTTTATCCTTGATCCAAGCAATGTCAGCTCAACCATGACAATTGGTAAAGAAAAAGCATAAAAGATCCAGAAACAAAACAGTGTCAGTCTTCCCTTTTTAGAAAAGCAATGTTATCCTCTAGAAAGTAGCAAAATATCCTAAGCTGGCAAAATTACATTTAACACTATCTTGGAGATTATCGCAACAATACCGCTGCTTGCATCAAGTAGCATGATTCAGATGAGTGCATAACAGATCCTACCTTTCTTTACAGTGCTGTCATCCATAGCCTTGTATTCCATATTTTTCAGTGCTAGTTCCACACCATAACCACCCAAGTTCAAGGAGTCTATGGTACCAAGAGCTCCACAGGGGGAACTTTTTGATTCACATCCAGAAGGTAACACAGGTCTAACGACATAATAGATTTTCCCCTGTGATAGTTATTGGATAGTCAGCACTAGAACAAATTATAACTCCAACTTTGGGTTTATAATAGGAGGGACCGTACACAACAGAAATAGGGGCTATTTCCCCTGGTTGATTAAGAATCAAAACAAAGAGAAACTAGAGAAGAGTACGACACCCTTTGGACATCTTCTTCAATGCCTCAAAAAAATGGACAGAGATGACAAAATGAATATTTTTGCTCTCTCTCTCTAGTTGTAATGAACAACACGGAGATAAAACTGAATATGTATTATCGGAGGGTAATGAATAAGCCAACCCCCAACTGAACCCCTCAACCCCCCTTCTTTGTAGCAAGCATTTTGTTAAGTAAAACCTTAAATGTTTCAATTGATTAAAATGAAAATAAAAGAAAAGTCATAACAAGGAACACTGAAAAGCGTTGCAATGCTTCATTCATTGGCTGATTCCAAAAAGTATGAGGCTATAGACAGAAGTACCCAGCGACCAATCCGGAAGCATTTCACATTGTCTCAATTCCTATCTTTCATGGCGAAAGAACAAAGCATATTAAAGTAGAATGTCACTTTGTTCGACAAAAGATTGTGTTCTTACAGAATAACGGCAATGGTCCACAGTTAAGTATATTTATGGAGATCCAGAAGCACACAATATGTATACACCAACTTCAGGGGAAGTCTAAAGAATCTTTAAATATAGCAGGAGTCCATACAATACGTAGCCTCCAGACGCACAGATTACAAAAGAAAGAAAATATCAGCTCCCAGAAAGGCAAAAAAAAGCTATCTAAACAGCTAACAAAAAAGATCTATGGAGCTGATAAATTCCAGGAAAGAATCAACATTGGGTACAGGAAAGAGATTAACCCAACCAAAAAAGGTAATCAAACATTTGCTTTAAGGGTAAGGATGAGAATTGGGGTGCCATCAAAACATCTTTTCTTCCTCTCTTTAAAATTTGTTACAAACACTATCTAAAATCTCCAACGGCAAGAGGGGATACAAGCAACTCATTCTCACAAATCTTATTTTTTCCTTCTTTCTTACAGCCCTGGATGTATTTAACTAATGCAGATGGCAACTATGTGAGTTTACCTCTGATAAAGGAAAAAACACATCTTTTGTAATCTAATAAGTTTCTACACTATTTCAGGGTCTTGTATCACTAAATTATATTGGAGGATTTTTTTTCAAGGTGCAAACAGATATATCATAAAAAGAGATGTTTCTTTTCTTTCAGATGAGAGCACCCAAAAAAGAGAGGTTAAACATTGAAGAGCTTTTATCAACGTCATGGATATTCTAGAGGATCCAAATCATGAATAGCCATTCTGATTTCATTCTGGAGGGTCAAGAGAAAGTTAATAAGCACAATGGATGATATAGCTTATAGAGGCATGGTAGCTGACCTCTCTGGCAGCACCAGCCAAGGTACGATGAAATTGTTCGAAGCAATGGGTCCCCAGAGAACCATATAAAATAGCTACCGGTTTTCCTACATTTGAATCTGGATGGACATGATCAAACTCAAAAATCTCAGGGTGTAATGTGTCGAGAGATCTGCATACAAAAATATTTAGCCAATATTAAATATCAGCAGAGCTCACATACATCTGGACATAATTAAAGACACCACCTTATATATGTTTCATAGAGTAAAAATAAAGTCAGACAGACTTACACTTCTTTTGGGTTCTGCAGCCACACTAGCAACTCAGCAACATTAAAAAATAGTCTTCCGCCAGTGTCCACCCAACAACAATTTCCTTCAGGACTTCTTGGGTTCTCACCAACAAGCAGAGGGTTAACCTTTTTGTTGTTTGCATTATCACTTTGCTGAAATACTCCTTCATCAGGAGAGCTTAAGCTGTTATCATCAGCAAGTGGAAAAGAAGAAAGAGATTCCTCTGCCAATTGACGATAAAGCACTATCCGAGGAGATGCTGATCGAAGAGTGAGAGAAAACTCAAACATGGCTATCAAGGACTCACTTAATAGAGACCTCCCATATTTTATAATTGTCTTCAAGCAATCTTTGGCAGTACGGCAGTCAGAATTTTCATCTGCAGAGCGAAGCCATAACTCGATAAAATCCCAAAAATGGTCCTTAGATTCCTTTGATAGCAACTCCCTGTCCATATGATCAGAACATTACAAAATATAAAAGGAGAAGGCACAGTTTGCTTCTATTACAAGGAAACTAATGCTTTTTTTTTTATGAAGTACAAGGAAACTTATGCTAGTTGAGCATGTGTTGGCAAGAGAAGGAAACCCCAATGTGGTATATATTACATATCTTCTCGATATTGTTCCAATTTTATTGGATGCCTCCAAATGGATATCCTTAATGTGTGCATACATTTATTTTATGAGCCTGAGAAAGCAATTGTTCATGCATGATACAAGTAACCAAGATATTTATACTTCACTGCATCCTTTATTCTTATAGTAAATTACTCCTTTATTTATTACTTGAGCATAACCCTGATTTTCTAGACATGTTTCTTTTACAATAAAATATTTCAATTGCTGCAAGCATCCATGCGTAGCTTTTTTTCTGCAATTTATCACCCAATCTGTTTCCTCCTTTTCTTTAAGCATGTGATATCACAAGATTAAAGTTGACAGTATTTTCCAAGGAACAATGTCCTTAAACACTATCATAATTCAGGTCTCCATTGGCTGGACAATGTAAGAAATACTAAATATGTCAAACATCTCTCACCACACATACTACTTATGGCCTACCACAACATTAGAAAACAAATAAAGAACTCTACTTTTCCAACCTCCAAACTAGTGTACTCAACCAAAAAGGAAATAACTGGTATATCAACATCCTTGATCCTACATTATCAACTCTACTTGGATTTCTATAGACATCAATCTAATACTTACTAAATATAAAAGATGTTACCTAGGCGCCTTCAGCTCAGTTTATAATACAGTGCTTCACAGTCTAAATTAGGGTCCTTATCTTCTTCACAAATCTTGGTATTCTTTTTTTTTAAAATGCACACAAGGACATACTTTTACATAATTTACTAAGAAATTTGGAAGAACAAAGTGAATAATTAGGATATCGAAAATCAAATAGAATTTCAATACATGAAATTGTTGAAGGACATATCAACATGAAGAACATGTTCATAAAAGAGAAAAAGACGAGACCTTGCCAAGCTTGCATATATATAACAGCCCTTCTGTTTGGTGGGAGGAGGGAACTGATCCTACATACATGCCATACCTAGTGGCCGTATAAAATTCAAGTAAAACAATTTAAATATTATATTCATAAATTATTAGATTTTACAGTGGTGGTAGGTAGTAGTATTTGGCAATGGTGGCAAGTGGTGGTGGTGTCCAATAGGAGCAGTGGTGGTGATGTTTGAAAATGATGGAGTTGGTGATAGTTGTGATGGTGGAGATGATCAGTTGTAATGGCCGATGAATTGGTGATGCTTGGCAATGGGTGGTAGTGGACTAGTGGTTGGTAGTGATAGTGGATGCACTCGGTGGTAGTGACTAGTGGTGGTAGTAATGGTGGTTGATTAGTGTGGCTGGTAATGATAGCGAAGGTAGTGAGCATGATGATAGTTGGGGTGGTCGAGGTGGTTGGTATGGTAGAGACGAGGGTAGTGAGATAGGATGGTTGATTTCCATAGTTCTCACATGTAGTTAATGACTGATAGTTGGGGTGGTCCATAGTTTTCATTACATTTTCACCCAAATAGAAAGATCGCATAGATGTTTAGATCACCAAGAGAAGCTGGCAGTTTCAAGGCAGTAACGTACACACAGAAGGAGGAACAAGATAACTGTATAACCTTGGTTTTTACTCTCTTATTATTATCCTTTCTAAACAATTTACTCAAGTATGAGGTTTTCGCTTTATGCCTATTACAATTAGACATCACTCAATGGCATATGGATAAATGAAATACAAGTATGAATTATGATTACACAACAACAGTTCACTCCCCAAATTTTTTTTAAACATAAGACCAGTGCATTAAGTTGGTCATTAGTGCAAAAAGCAATACAAAGTTGTACAGCGCTTCAATCCCAAACTAGTTACTAATAAATAAGGCATTTTTCAAGAACAGTGAATATACATACCCGGCTTCCAAGAGTATAGAGGTACCAGACCACTTAGCCCTGAGAGCAACCTGAACGTTCTTGGGTTTACTATTTGCGGCAGAAACTGAATGCCCAGAAAGGCAAATAGAGAAACCTACAGCGATCACAACCCAAAACCCAAATCTGAAACGAGTCTCCATTGTTGAATCTTGATGTTTCCGATTCATCAGAACTGTTAAGCCATTCAAGAAAACCCCACAATCAAGATTGTAACATTCCTAGTTAAAAATTAGCAAGAATTCTTGGACTACAGATCAAGATTCTGTCCTAAATGACACCAAGTGTTAGGGCTGAGTGTAGTCCGACGTTGTTTAAATCTGTTCCTGCGATTGGAGAGGGGAGACCTCTATATATATAAGGCATGGACTTTCTGGGTCTTCTTCAAAAGAAACAAGGGTAGTTTAGGCAATTCTTAAATATCTACGTTCGTTTTCTGATATGGCAACTCCTCATTGGTTAGGCGTCATATAACTCTGTAATTTAATAGGCCAGAGACTTTCTCGTTAAAAATATTTTACTACAAGTTATGTCAAGAAATCGCGACAAGAGGGAGTTGCTCGGATGATGACAAGTATAAATTTGAAAAAAAATCATTAAAGGCCTTTCTTAAATTTTACTCTTGTTTGATAAATTTGTGTCATAATAATGTCATGCTCATAATTTTTATAAGTGATCATTAAAAAAAAATCACCCTTGATAAATAATGCTTTCATATATTTTGTTGGGTGGATCATAAATTATAACTTTTGATACAAATTATTCGTGAATTTTTGTCTTGAGGAATAAAACTTGTTTTGCTTATGAGGTATGACGATAAATAAAGCTTTAATGTAATCTATTCATAAGAATGTACTTCTGAAATTAAAAAATTATTTCAAGAATGTCATTTTCGAGCTATGAATTAAAAAAAGAAATCATAAGTCAACGAGCAAAGCTCTATGTAGACCTCAATTGTTTGCACTTAATAGAGGTTTGAACTCTAAATCTAGATGATTTTGAATTATAAATGAATTATTAACATTAAAATTTAATCGTTTGTTTGGTGTGAATAGATCTTAATCATTGAATTCTTGAACAAAAATTGATAATTTTTAGCTCTACTCAACGCACAATCACCTGCCACCTCCCAGTCGTCAACTACCTTTGTCATCACAATCATTATTAGCAACCATTGTCACTGCTGGCTATTATTGGTCACTACCACATCAATCACCCCCATCATTATAATATTATTCACTATCATCGTTGTCGATACTATTACCTCCATTACCACTATCAACCACTATCACTAATGTGATCAATCTTTGTTATTAACCATCTCCAACATCACAACTAACACCATTGCCACAACTACCAACATATCGTCAACTATTACATATCCTTCGGCTACCATCATCTACTCCACCAATTACTAACATCAATCAATTTCACCCTCACAATTACTACCATCACACCAATTACTATAACATCAACTACCTTCATTATCACCACTAACCATTAATATCAATAATTATCAGCACCGCCACTACAAACCTATCATTAACAAACATAAATATTTTATTTTATTCAAATAATATTTTTTAAAATATTCAATTATTTTTTATTTGAAATTTATATATTTATTATGTTTATAATAAATAAATAAATTATGTATATTCGAACATTGAAAACATAACACAAGCAAGGTAAACTAAAAAACATATCATAGAAAAGGATAAAAAAAAATGCCGGTAAAACAATTTGAAATTGATTGAAAGTGTGTTGCGTTAATAGTTTCGTCCAAAAATATTCATATTATTCTTACCTAAATATGAAATTTAAATCTTCCGCACAATCGTGGAAGACAAGAAGTTCACAACCCTCTACTTCAAAAAGAATCACTTCACTTTCAACTTCTTCGATTCATCATAGTGCAATTTGAAATTAAATCTAGATAAGTTTAAACTTTTCAAAACAAGGTACTCTTAGTTGATTGAGCAAGAAGTATCTCCTTGGCACAACTTAATTACATTAAGCATTTTAATCAACAGAACTCAAGATATTAGCATGGTATAGTTGGCTGTTTATCCATGATTGAAATTAAACACTGTACCTTCTTGGAAAGAAAAAGGTGTGGTAGGGAATATTGTCTCAAGAACTTTGAAAAATAAACTTGTATATATATATGAATTTACAGACTGCAACATACATCACAAGGCGCCGTGGCCTTGAATGAAGCAAACTAGCTAAATTACAGAGGAATATCAGCTATTACTAATTTTTACAAGATCTTATTGACCTCTTAAGAAAGGAAAGCAAAAGAAAATCTGCAGTTTGCCTAAAACAAAGATTGTCAAAAGCTCTAGGCTGTTGGAAAGAATGAAAGAAAGAAGAAACTCCTTGTCTTCCTAGGAATTGACAATCTAGTTGAACTCCAAGTCCGCTTGGTTTGTTTAGCTGGTGGACAAGCAGACGGTGTTCCTGATTACATTCTACACTTGAGATTTCTAAGCATGTGCATGTTGACAGGAAATCAGAAACAGCAGAAGTCTCCGAGCTAATTTTATTTGATCAAAAAAATTCCCAAGGCTCTCAGTTCCCAGGTCCAACTCTAGAAGAAATTTCACTAGCTTTCTCCTAATCTAAATAAGCAAGATGTGATGTGAGAAAACCTCATCTTGTCACCTGAGCATGTCTCCAGAATGCAGTCGCAAGCAACTCAAGGCTGGTGATATGCTGAATGTGTTACCACTAGCATTATAAAATGAAGGTTGTCCAAGAGGTGCTGGTCTATCGGGGATTTCAGGAACCTCAATATCTCCTTCTAACATTTTCAGTGCATCCAATATAGTTGGCCTCAAGGCCACCATCACGTGAGCACACAATATTCCAACGAGGAGAAATCTCACCATTATAGCCCTTGGATTTGAGCTTACTGAATCCTCAGTCTTTACTAGGATGGTATCCAAAACTTCATTTATCTTTCCAGCTTTTACCTTAGACCAAGCCCAATCTGTGATAAGAAAAGCACGAGGTGATCCTGATGAGAAATCAAGGACCTTCCTTCCACACATTATTTCCAAAATAACAACTCCAAAGCTATAAACATCACTCTTTTCGGTCAATTGTCCATAGAGAGCATATTCAGGAGCCAAGTAGCCATGCGTTCCTGCCACTCTGGTGGTAAGATGAGATTGTCCTTCTCTACTTTGCTTAACCAACCCAAAGTCAGCCACTCTTGCTCTCATATCTTCATCTAATAGAATATTAGTAGCTTTAATGTCCCTGTGATAAATTGCTGGCTTTACCCCATAGTGAAGATAAGCTAGTCCTTTTGCCACATCCAAAATTATACTTTTTCTCTGAGGCCAAGTCAATGGTTGCTTCAGTATTCCACCTTGATTTACAGCAAATAAATGATCATCAAGATTCCCATTGGGCATGTAATCATAGACAAGGTATCTTTCACTCTCCCCTCTTTCAACCTGATTTTCATCAGCCACACAACACCCCCTAAGTGATACAAGATTACGATGCTTCAAATTACTAATAATCTCAACCTCATTGCAAAATTCATCATTTCCTTGAAAATCAGATTCTATAATCTTTTTGACAGCAACATTAGTCCCATCTGCTAAAGTTCCTTTATAAACTACTCCAAATCCACCTCTCCCGATAAAATTCTTTTGGGAAAAATTATCAGTTGCCTTTTCAAGCTCCTGAATTTTGAACCAAACAGCAGTATTAGGCCTCATTCTTCGCCTAGACACCGTATTTTCCATTTCCACATCATCATTTTTCCTCCACCTTTTGTTCCACCAGATATACAATCCCAACACTAAAGACATGCATAATACTGCCATACCAGCTCCAGCCAACCCAAATATTAGCGCTAAATGCCGTTTACTTGATGAACTATCATTTTTCAAATCAATACTTAAAATACATGACATGGCACCAGTACTTTCAGGACCAAACTCATTGACAATACCAGCAGCATACAAAACAGTGAAATAAAAGCAATCAATGGAATGAGATGCATTACCATCAATTGCAATTAACTGTTGCTGAACTCTAAAGCCAGCAGCTACACAACTATCACAGGCAGTAAAATCCTGAAGATCAGACCTGCAACCAGAATCCAGAACTGTTGAATTCCCCAGCTTTTTCTCCCAATCTTGGATGGTCTGAATTGAGGCACAAAGGTTTGGTCTATTGACAAACTGAATAGGGTCAAAACAGAAAGAGGTGAGATTGGAAGGAAGAGACAACGAATTGAGCTTGGATTGGAAGTCTTGGATGCAAGCAGCAGAAGTTTCCAAATTGGGTAAACGGAAAAAAGAAGTTTCTTTAAGGTGTTGCGCCATAGCAACACCAAAGAGGGACAAAAGGTTCTGGCAGCACTGGCCTTTGCTTGCTGTGGGAATAGCAGAACCATTGGAAAGCTGAGGAGTTGAATTCAGAACTTTGCAGTTAGAACTTGACCATGGGGCTCTCAGAACATAGCCAAAATCTAAAGGACAAGTTGCAGAAAAGTTTTGAGCTGATGAAATTGAAACTACCCAAGAAAATAGACAGAACAACAAACACACAATCCACAAATCACCCTTCATCCTAAGTTCTTTAGAGAGAAAAGAGAAAAAAAAAAGATCTTTTGACTCAAGAAACCATTTTTAGTGGGGTTTTCTTTATGGTAGACAGAATTATGTGCCCAAGTGTTTTTGATGATTGATGAAGGGTTGTGCCACTGCCAGAGTCAAAATGCTAGGTTCATTATCTGTTTCTGAATCTTGAAAGTTCTTGTAAAGGCGGCTGATTTTACAAATTACAGGAGGAATCAAATAGGAACGTGCATAAAGAAATAGATGACAATTTGGTGTCAATAAAGAAATATTTCGGCGATTTTCTAAAGACATCATAGTTTAGTAAAGAGACTTTCTAGTTATTTGCTAAATGTCATCACTAAAATAAAAGGGCACAAGATGCTTGTTACATCCTCCCGCTAATTTTGTTTTTTCCTTAGTGCTCTTCTTTCTCCCTTACGTGTCCAATGGCGGATTCAGAATTTTAATTCAAAGGATTTAAAATATAAAAGTATAAATGTGCGACTAAATCAACAAAATATAATTTTCAAAGGAATAATTAAGACAACAACAGAATTTTAACTTAGAGGTTCAAAATATAAAAGACTCAGGAGTTCGAAATATAAAAGTATAAATGTGTGACTAAACCAACAAAATATATTTTCCAAAGGAATAATTAAAACAACTACAAAATTTTAACTCAGGGGTTCAAAATATAAAAGTATAAATGTGCGATTAAACCAATAAAATATAATTTTCAATTAAGACAAGCTAAAAAATAATATTTTGAATGGAATTCGAACCCTGAGCATGAGAGTCCATTTAAAAAAAGACCTACCATTATGCTAGACTTTGTTTATCATTTAGAAGGTTCAAGTTTAATATATATACGAAAATATAGAAAATTTACCTTATATATACAGTGTAATTTTTCGTCGAGGGGGTTCACCCTACCCTAGATCCGCCCCTGTACGTGGCACAATTTTTTTAAGTTCATTTAAAAAATCTATTAGATTTTTATAATTAAACTAGTCGCAAGAGCCCGTGTCGGCCCTGGCCGATTCATTGGGTTGTTGGCTTACTGCACGGGCTCAACATATGCTATTTTTTAATCTCGATTTATATAATTTTTATAAATTTTTTATACATATATTTTAAATTCTTAAGTTGTTAATTATTGCATCCTATAATACATTTCTAGTTATTTTAAAATAATATATATTATTTATTTTGTTCCAATTTATATTGCACCTATAAAATTTTGAGAGTGAATCAAAATTTATATTTATTTTTTAAATTGTTAATAGCTGTAATAGTTGAAAAAATGATTCATTAGGGGTAATATTGTAAAATCAAACAGCTGAAGAGACACGTCAATCGACAATTACCTTAAAGAAAAATGATTTTATTAGGGATAATATTATAAATTCATAATTAAAAATAATTAATTAGGAATAATATTGTAAATTCATAGTTGCAGCAATTGAAGAAATAATTAATAAAAATAATATTATAAAATTAAACAATTGAAACAAAGACATTAATTAATAACTGTCTACTTAAACAAGCAATTAAAGCAGATATGTGGATCATGACGTGTCTCCTTCATCACTCTTATACATCTCTTCTTTTTTCTTTCTATTGATTCTAGAAAAAGGCTTAGAATTTTTGGTTATGAAATTGCAAGGAAACACAGTGCAACTGGTCAGTCAGTGTTGACGTCTTGACTTTTACTTGTCTTTCTTACCTCACGGGCCAAATATATGGAGTACTAGTAACTAATTTAATTTAATTAGGTATTGGTCAATTTTTATGATACATATCAAAAGTTAACCTCATAAAAAATTATGCTCTATTCATTTCATTTTACGTGGCACAATTAAAATTTCAAGAGTTAATTTTCTTTTTTTTAATAGAATTATTTTATATAACTTTTAAATACTACTTTTAATTGTTATTTTGATTTATAAGTTTTACTTGGTTTTCAAATGTTTAAATTTTATTTCAAAAGGTTTAGAGTGTCTATGATTGAATTAGTTTAAATTTAAAATTTTTAATTATGTCGCATAAATTGAGATAAGTAAGTCACAAATTAAACTATATTAATATCATATGAGTGCATCGCTATATATAACTACAAAAATAATTTTTTTTCCAAACCCTCATGAAACATGGCGATGTGGATCGATGGAATTGATTAAATTTGAAAATCTTCTTAGGTTAAGTGGGGACTGTGACTTTAATAGTTAATTGTAATATTATATCAAGGAAAATTAAAAGTCATCAAAAGTTTTAAGTTCAGTTTCTAAATAGTGAAAAACAATTTCATATCCTTTATTCTGAAAGAATATACCTCTGAATATCTATTAAGACGATCTTCTGATAAAGATTTATCGTCCAACACTAATACAAACTATAAAATAATACTCCCTCCGTCCCAATTTATGTGACACTATTCAATTTTTGAGAAAGACAAAATCCGTGAAGAGGGGAACGATGATGTTTGAATATGTGTAATGATTATTATTGTACGTAATGTAATCTTGTCCTAAAATCATAATTTAACCCAGGTCAACTCTGAGAAGTGCCCATATACATTTAGCAATAATCAATTGCAACAGAAGAGGTCAACTTGATAGTTCTCAATAATTTGAGTCCTAGATTTAATGGGCTAATTATTATAGTTACCAAATGGAGGACAATGCCCAATAATTAATCAAACTTTCAACATGCACATACTTATGGCAAGAAAAAGTGCTGCTGGCATAAGACCTCAATAGTCTCCAATAAGTATAATCAATCATATTGGCTAATGATTTATTTCATTTTTTGAAAAAAAACAAAGGTCAACAGATTAATGGCTCATGGCTAAGAGGATGACATATATTCATGGCAATACTGAAAAGAGAGAGAGTAGTATTCTTCTATTACACATCTGAATCTTTTTTTCCACTCACCTCCATAGGTGTTTAAGCATTTAGCTTCCTGATTTCCTTTCATAGGAGTGCGGACGCAGGGGTCAGCAGCCTGCTATAATGACAACTTCAATGAAGCAAAGATGTTAATGGCTCATCAAAAGATCTGGTAAGCAACTTTAAGGGGTCTTCAAGGGCGCCATCGTCTAGAACCATTAACAGGAGAAGCACTCAAATCAGATAGTGGATGTAGATGTGCTAACACATATAAGCCTTTTTTTGGAGGCAAAGGTAAGTTATGATATCACATATGCTACACTGGCTGATACAGAGAGAAGATACATGCTGTTTATGTTCAGCTCTAGGATGGAGGGATTTGACGAGCGAGAAAAGGCACTTCCACCACTGTACCCTCAACATCATCACCAACAATTACACTGTCTCCCTCAGAAGCAGCTTTCCTCTTAATATAGCCAAGTCCGAGGGGCTGAGATGCCCGTTTACCAGTTGTGAAGCTCGTCACCTTGCCAACCTGCCAAAGTTCATAGCACCATCATTCTGGCAATTCCTACCAAATGGTCACACTGGGATTAATAAAGAAAAATAATAGGAATCTGATTTCAGTAATGCACTTGACAAGATATGTATGCCATCTATTGGCTGCTATTCATCACAATTATAGTAGTCTTTGACAATTCTTCAACAAGGCATTAATGTTGTTTGATGCATTTCATTTGCAAGACAGAACAATGCAACAGGTAAATGTGTGAAGGTCTATCTATCACAATAGGCCTGAAACAATCAATTGGAAATCAGAAAAGCTCAAACCTTTTTTCCATTGACTGAGATAGTGCTACCAGGTTCCACAGGCGATGATACACGTATTCCC
>JBCEWC010013257.1:0-15203 GCA_038996855.1 Solanum aculeatissimum
TCTCTCAAAAACTTGTGGTCTCAAAACGATATTTATTTCCAGGATTAAAAAAAGAGTAATCTATCCGAAAAACAATTTAAAACAGATATAGCCAAAAAAACAAGAAAATGCAGGTTCCATAGATATATAATTCACTTGAGAACACTTTTAACATATTGAAAAACAGGAAATTTTACCACATCAACTGGAGAACCAATAGAAACTGCAAAGAATCCAGCACCTAAACCAGCTAGGAGATGTGTTAAAACAGTGTCTGTAAATCCTGGAAGTTTTAAAATTATCTGCATATGATATAATTTTAGAGAAGCAGCATACAAAATAGTTGCAGAAAAGTAGTTGAGGTACTGCAACAAAAAGTAGGTGAATCAAAATATCATTAGATCTACCTCTTTCAGATGATCATAACTGGCCAGTTCAGCAGCATTAATAATAGCATTCCGTGCAATATTTGGGACAATTCCTGTCCACAAAGCTGCCAAGCCTTCCTATAATTTGATCAACTAAAATATGTAAATGATTGTGCATCAATAAATTACACTTGTACATCTTAGATCCTGGATCACCTGTTTGATTATGGTATAGTATGCATCGAAAGTACCATCATAACGCCTAGGTGTACCAGCTTTACCTTCAGCCTGGAGTCGAACTTTTACAAGATCAGTGGGATTAGCCACTACAATTGCTATTGCACCTTTGCAAGGGAAAGAAGACGTCAATAGAAAGCATAAGTCTGATGTAGCAGCAACATCAAGTTTATCTCACCAGTAACAAGAGCAGCAAACACTTTACTGAATAAGGAACCATCTCCAACATAATAGCTATCAGCAAAGAACGCCTTGACCTGATCCAATTGCAATCAATCAATCCAAAAATGTTTTTATTTTTAAGGACTAGGAGTATAAATTTCAAATAAGAATACTAACAGGCTCATATAACCCAATCCTTAGGCCTCCATATATACATTGTCGATGTAAGCCAGGTATTATGCCTTTCCAAAGAGCTAATAAACCTTCCTCCTTAGCAATTGTAGCAACTGTACCTAATAATCCCCTGTACTTGGATACACCGGAGCCTTCCCCTGATCCTGCTCTCTTTTGTAACTGTAGTCTAACTTTAGCCGTGTCTAGAGGTAAAGTACAGAACTACAATTTCACAGATCTAATCAATTATCTTCTAAATATCAGTTGACAGAGAAATGCAGTTACTGTTGAAGATATATACCTCGGCAAAACAAGCAGCAGTAGCGCTAATTGCGAATATTCCGGCAAATGAGATCTCGGATGCCAGTGCCATGGAAGGAATGTTGAATTAAGAAATGGAGATATTACTATGTATAAGTAAGTAGGAATTGAAGGCATGATATAATATAATTACACAAATTGAAACCTCAAGCAACAACTCCCCATACTACTGCTCAACTACTAAAAAAAAAATGGACTCTTCAACTTTCAACTAATCCTGATTGCCACAATTATTCAAAATACTTTATTTAAAAATCAGTTTTTATCAGGAAAATTTTAAATATAATTTAAAATTTAAAAAATGCCTCAAAATTTGTTTTCACATTTTAACCATTACATTTATTTTTCTCTTTTAAAAATTGGTCTTCAATTTTCTTATCTATTATATCTGTTTACATAGACATTTAGAAATATTATTTGAACTTTTTCTCTTTCATTAAAATACTTCACTTTTAACAAAATTATTTTTTCCATTTTTTTCCTTCAGTTACTATATCTCTAATCTAGCCCTACATGTTTTTGCACGTATACCTAACGATTATTATCAAAGTTATAGCTTAAATCTTTTTTTATATATAATGCACGACTTTAGAAACATTTGAAATTGAACACATAACCAAAAAAAATACTACATTTGTTTAATATATAATTATAATTTGAAGCTGAATAATGAATTAATTAAAAAATTTAACCCCCCCCCCCCCAAAAAAAAGGTAAGTTTATGATACTTTGAAGCAAATTATTTACATTATATACGCTTTACATTTTGTATCTCCTTACTATTAAAATTTGTTCCCCTACTATTAAAATTTGTGTGCTGACATCATGTTGACGTTAGCACCCAGCTTATATAATATACCAATAGGGTATACATATACAAATAGGGTATCGCAGAGGATTAAGCTCAGTCTTATATGATACCAGTATCGGTATACCGTAGAGTATCACAAAGAATATATTTTCTACTAATTTAGAATTTAATAAATAAGTTTGTAACTTTAATTATTTTCTCTTAATTATTTTATTTATTAAAAAAAGAACTCAAAATTATATGATACCAATAGATATCAATATACCGACGTAGTATCACAAGAATATATTTTCTATTAATTTAAAGTTTAATAAATAATTTTGTAACTCATAGTATAAATATACTGACGGAGTATTATAACGAATATATTTTCTAGTAATTTAGATACCGTCGGATTATCATAGAGAACTAAGCTCATTCTATAAGATACCGATATGGTATATATATACCGTCAGAGTATCACAAAGGATTATTTCATAGCATTTATACTGACATCAGCAAAATGTCAACATTACGTCAAGGCGAAATAAAAAGGAAAAAGTGGGTAAGAAGGTAAATAATTTGGGTCATGGTTCCTCTTTGAGCATCATGGGTCCCCTTCGGATCTGCAAGAAGCACAGATCTATCCATGAAGATAAGGAATAAGGAAGATGGTCACCTGCACCTACATTATAATATAATGAAGGCATAGAGTATGCATTAGTACATTTGAATGTACTAAGTATGTGGACATGCAATACAATATATATATAGAAATGAAGTATAAAAAGAATCATCATATCAATATGCCATGAGTATCATGATGCATGAATGTCATAGTACATAAACATAAGTGGGAGTATTACCATAACCGACATGTAAGATCATGCAAGCTATTACATGAAATCCCAATGTTGTCTCTACATCGGAGAAAGAGTAGTCTACTTTGCCAAGGTAAACTATACCTCACCTTACGGGTCTTGCTCATTTCAATGAGTGCTTTACATGAACCTTACGGACCTTGCCCATTTCGGTGAATATTTTACTTGAAACTTTACGAGCCTTGCCCATTTCGATGAATCATGAAATATGTTTTATACTTGGATCCTTTAGATTAAGCCTTATAGAAGCATAATGATCATCCTACAACGGCACGTTATGGAACAATGGAATCTACCAAAGTTCTCTGAGTTCTAAGTTAACATTCCACGAAATACATTATACATATAGCCATGCTTGTCATAAAACATCATAAGTCATTGTAAAATCATCATCATGCATGCTTGAGGTCATAGGCTAAATCATAGTTCAAAACATACTTGCATGCATAAAAAATAGCTCATTTCATAACTTGTACATCATGGGGTATACACCCTTGATTGCTTAAAGCCATATCATAATCATGTCACAATCATACCCATGTTAAAATCATGTTCATGCCCATAATTGTATTCATATTCATAGTCAAAATCTCATGTAAAAGCCTTGTACATGCATGATCATGTGATGAGAGATAAGAGCATAGCATGATGCATAAGTATCAAGTTCAAGTCATGATAATTGAGTAAAATAATGCATAATCCTTGAATATAAAAGCATTTGAGTCACAATTGAAGTTATCCATGCATAATTTCATAATCCTCGAGTCATAATAGAATAAATCTCATGAAATCCATGTAAACCAAGAGAATTGAAGTTAATTCATGCTTTTTTCGTAGTTTGAACATAACCCATATCATAATCATAACAATTGAAAATCCAATCATAAAAACCTTAATTGATCATAACTTGAAAATACATGAATTAGATTAAAATTAGGGTTGGGCTCCATGATTGAAAGGAGATCATAGATGAATCTCACATACCTTAGTGTGAATTGAAGAATTTGAGATGAAATTAGCTTGAAAGTTGAAGGTCTTGAAGATCAATTGAATTGAATTTGAATGAGCAATTTAAGAGTGTTTTTGGTGGATGATTTTGAGAAACTAAGTGTTAGGAGTGCATGGGAATGTTTAGAATAGATTAGGAACTCTTTAGGAAAGTATAGTAGTCCATAAACATCTTATAAAAGCTTAGGATCCAAGGAAAAAAACAATATAGCCTTACAAAATCAAGTTGGGCAGCCTAGGTAGTGCACCACCACGGCGCACACACCACAGATCGTGGTGTGCATCATGACCCATGGTGGGGTCTGTGGTGTGCTCCCTTAGGCAAAAACATGGAGGCCAAGTGAAGGGAATCCTTCACGAGACACACTACGAGTCGTGATGTGCTCCGTGGTAGGCACACCTTCTA
The DNA here is from genome assembly GCA_038996855.1 of Solanum aculeatissimum. Taxonomy (NCBI): domain Eukaryota; kingdom Viridiplantae; phylum Streptophyta; class Magnoliopsida; order Solanales; family Solanaceae; genus Solanum; species Solanum aculeatissimum. The sequence goes on from JBCEWC010013257.1 coordinate 4,327, forward strand.
AAAAACTCACTAGACATCCCCAAGATGGCCTCTATGACACCCTTCATGGGGCGTGCAGTGCACCTCCCTTCTGTGGAGGGTTCCTAGAAAGGTACCCTTGGCCAAAAATTTTCGAAAACGTATTTCGAGCCTTATTCGATCTTATGAAGGTTAGGTTCTTACATCATCTCCGCCTTAGGATCATTCGTCCTCAAATGAGATAAGAATTAGCTTGAATAGGTTTTAACAAACATGAATGACAACATGAGTGCAAACTGCAAATTTAACATCAAAATCATAAAATCTTTAAATCCTTGTGAAAATCATCATTTAAAACTTGTTTCATGAGCATGCATGCATGTTATGACATGAGAATATAGAAATGAAAGAATTTGAACTATTTAAGCATGAAGGACCTTTTACCTTACACTTGAGTAGAATGGAACAGATAAGGGTATCATTGCCTCATATCTTATTTTTCTTCCCATGTAGCACTCTCAACATGTTGGTTCCTCTAAAGGACTTTTTAACCAATGCAATATCCTTGTTACAAAGCCTCTTCCCTTGCCGATCCAAAATCTCAATTGGAACCTCTTCATAGGTCAAGTTTTTCTCAATTTCTACACCTTTCGAAGGCACAATGGTACTTGGATCACCAACTAACTTTCTCAACATGGAAGACTGGGTGAATGGAACTCATATCTGAAGCCAAATCTAATTATAGGCCGCTTTACCAATCCTCTCCAAAATCTCATAAAGACCTACATACCAGGTACTCAGTTTGCCCCTTTTACCAAAACACATCACACCCTTCATGGGTGAAGCCTTAACATATACCCAATCCCCTACATGAAACTCAAGGTCTCTCCTCCTAACATTCGAATAGGACTTTTGACGACTTTGAGCCATTTTCAACTTTTTCCTTGTCAACTTCACCTTTTCTATAGCATCTAACACCAAATCAGGACCAATCAAAGCCATCTTACCAATTTCAAACCAACCCACTGGTGACCTACATATGCTCTTGTACAAAGCCTTAAACTGTGTCATCTCAATGATAGCATGGTAATTATTATTGTAAGCAAACTCAATAAGCGGTAGATGATCATCTCAATTACCCTTGAACTCCAACACAAAAGCCCTCAACATATCTTCTAAGGTCAAAAGTGTCCTTTCATCTAATCCATCAGATTGAGGATGGAAAGCGGTACTCAACTTTACCTTAGTACCAAGTCCTTTCGGAAACGACTCCTAAAAATGAGAAGTGAATTGGGTACCTTGATCCGATATGATAGATAATGACACACTATGCAATCTAACCAACTCTCGAATGTACAACTTGGCATAATCCTCAACATTAAAAGTAGTCTTGATCGATAGAAAATGAGTCAACTTAGTCATTCTGTCCACGATCACCCAAATGGAGTTATGTTGCCTATGGTATGGGGCAAACCTGTTACAAAGTCCATATTCACATCTTTCTACTTCCAAGTAGGAATCTCAATATCTTGAGCCAAGATACTGGGCCTTTGATGCTCACTTTCACTTGTTGGAAATTCTGGCACTCCACCACAAACTTAGCTATATCCTTCTTCATGTCATTCCATCAATACACTTTCTTTAAGTCTCAGTACATTTTAGTGGATCCCAGATGAATGGAATATGGAGAGATAGACTTCTCTCAAAATCACTTCCCTTAGGCCATCAAAATTTGGAACACACAACCAGTCTTGATATTGAAGTACACAATCTCTCCCTTAGGAGGAAACCTCTATCTTTTTTTTTGGAAATTAACTTTTTCAACTCAACCAATGATGGGTCTAAGTCTTGATTTTCCTTAACATCAACTACCACAGAAGATTCAACCCATTTTGCACATGGATACCACCTTCATAAGAATCACTCAATCCAACACCTAATCGATTCAAACAATGCACATCCTTCACCAACTCCTTCTTGGTCTCATCCACATGAACCACATTACCCATAGATTGCCTACTAAGAGTATCATCTACAACATTTACCTTGCCCCTGATTGTATTACATACTCATGTCATTATCCTTGAAGAGTTCTAGCCATTTTCCTTGTCTCAAGTTTAAATCTCTTTGGTGGAACACATATTGCAAACTCTTGTGGTTTGTAAATACATATACATGAACCCATAGAGATAATGACACCAAATGTTCAAAGCAAACACCACCACCGCTAACTCAAGATCATGGGTTGGATAATTCCGCTCATGCACTTTTAGTTGCTTAGATGCATATGTTATGACCTTGCCACGTTGTATACAAACACAACCTAAATCGATACGAGAAGCATCATAATATACCACAAACCCCTCTAAACCTTTCATTAAAGTCAAGATAGAAGTCGATCCTTCAAAGCCTAATTTTTTTTCTCATATTCATCCTATCATTAGAATTTTATCTTCTTTTGGGTCAACTTAGTCAAAGGTGTAGCAATAAATGAAAAACCTTCAACAAACCTCCGATAATAGCCACTACACCTAGAAAACTCCTAATATCTGAAGGAGACAGTGGTCTAGGCCAGTTCTTACTGCCTTAGTCTTCTTTGGATCAACCTAAACACCATCACCGAACACCACATGACCAAGGAAGGCCACTTCTTTCAACCAAAACTCACACTTACTAAATTTTTTAGATAATTGTTTATCTCTCAAGGTTTGAAGCACCACCCTCAAATGATCCATATGTTCTTGTTTACTTCAGGAGAAAATCAAAATATCATCTATGAAGACCACTACAAAAGTATTAAGACATGGCTTGAACACCCGATTCATAAGATCCATAAACACCACCAGGCCATTGGTTAACCCAAATGACATTACCATGAACTCAAAGTGACCATACCTAGTCAAAAAAGTTGTCTTGGGAATATTATATTCACTTACCCTCAATTGATGATAATTAGAATGGAGATCAATTTTGGAGAAGTGAGTCACACCTTGCAACTGATCAAACAAATCATTTATCCTCGATAGTTAATACTTATTCTTTATAGTCACCTTATTCAATTAATATAATCGATACACATCCAAAGTGATCCATCTTTCTTTCTCATAAATAACACATGAGCACCCCATGGTGAAATACTCAGCCTGATAAAACCCTTTTCTAACAAATCTTTCAACTCCTTCAATTTTTTTAGGGCCATTCAATAAAGAGGAATACCCAGGGAAATACTCAAGAAAGACATCTGAAAACTCATTCATAATAAGAACTGACTCAAGAGTAAGAGACTCAGAATCAACATCCCTAACCCTTACTATATGACAGATACACCCCTTGGAAATCAATTTTGGACATTAAGATAAGAGATGAATCAACCTTTGAACGACGAATCACTACCTACCTATTCAAGAACAAGCTCATTTGGGAATTGAAATTTTACCTCTTGGAACCTACAATCTATGGAAGCATAAGAAGCATGTAACCAATCATCCTAAGAATGACATCAAAATTAACCATTTCAAGTTTAACAAGATCACAAGGAATGACTTTATGTAGCACTAATACAAGACAACCCCAATAGACTCTATGAGCTATAACTGACTCACCCACGATAGTATAAACTGAGAAAGGTTCCCTCAAGATTTCAAGACTCATACCAAACTTGATATCTAGGAAAGGAGTGACAAAAGACAAATTAGCACTCGGATCAAGCAATGCATACACATCAAAATTAAAGACCTTCAACATACTAGTAACCATATTATGAGTCTCTTCCACCTCCTATCTAGCATGAAGGGCATATAACATGTTATTGCATTAAGCATCCCGTTGTTGGACCCTTTGTTTCCCTTGACCACCCAGAACAATCTATCCTTGAGGATGACCTCCTCTACTTTTGTTTGGAGTATTAGGACACTCAACAAGCTTGTGACCCATCTTGCCAAACCCAAAACAAGACCCCAATTCTCTCAAGCATCTCCCCGGATGATTCTTCCCACACTTAGCACACTTAGGATTAACCGACCCACCTTCACCTTATACCTTGGGATAAGGTACTCTATCATTAGAAAACCTTTGATTTGGATCCTAATTGGTCCCTCTTAGATTTCCTCATCTTCCTCTCCTTGATTTTCTCACCCTTAATTTTCTTGGCTTAAGTCATGAGCCGAGAGATATATATCTCTTTTACATGCATCGCAATTTGACACTCTTTCACAACCAAGTTTGAAATCCCTAAATTGAACTTGTGCATTCTAGCATGAGATCGGTGACCAATGTTATTGCATACTTGGAGAGCTTAGTAAACTTGAGGGAATACTCCCTCACACTCATACCCCCTTGCTTGAGATTGATGATTTAATAAACTTTGCCTCCCTAAGCTCAAGTGGAAAGAAAAAGTCCAAAAATGCAAACTTGAACTCTTCCCCACCAATCTAGCATTCATGCACCCTCTCCGATAACCATTGAGTAAACCGCACTTGGTCTATTTAAGGACCCAAACTTTGAAAAACCTTAACGATGTGAATAACATTGATTCAAGCTCATTTATGTGGTTTATGGTTGCCATGGGTCTCCTTCGTTAAACCATGTTCAAAGGAATTCCATGGGTTAAGTTTTTCACATAAACTGTTGGAAGGGTCAACTTTAAATGGTCATATCTCATAGCACAGAAAGACTGGGTGGCCTGCGACCTATAAAATTGAATATCTTTGAATTAGATTTCCAACACATCTAGTTTTACTTAATTCTGAGTTCAGATTGAGAAGTTATGCTTATTTTTGTAAGACCCATTTGTATAGGAGCAGTGTTGTGTTCCCTTTTTATTTTGGCTAAGGCGCTACACCAGGAGACCCAAAATGGGTCATGCACCCTCTCACAAACCGTATGGGGGTATCGTGTGACCTCCCACGAGCCGTGGTGAGGTGTTTTATGAAGCTCTCTTCCCAAGGAAGTTTTCTAAGTATAGTTATCATCTCGGGACTTGGTGCCTTCATATGGATGCCCAAATGACCCATGTGCAGTTGCAAGAGATGTTTCACCTTCAGTAGAGTCAACCTTGTCTGGATTTTGGCCAAGGTCAATACCATGGACCACTACATGGTCCGTGGACCTTCACACGAGCCTTGGAGCTCTTCCACAGGCCACCTAAAAATCCATTTTATTAATGATTTATTTGTAATTTTAGATATTTCCTAAGGTCGTTTATGACTTTTAAGCTCTCCTAAACATCTGAAATGACCGATACTCCTCTATTCTCATTCAATTCAATTCAATACACTTAGAACATTTAAATTCTCTCTTCTAAGAACTCCTCTCAAGTGTGCCATTGGAGATTTAGCTTTCAGCTCAAGAAAGAGTCTTCTTCTCCAATCAATTTCTTCTTGATTCTTCTAAATTAACTAAGGTATGTGGGATTGATTCATGGTTTGTTTCAACCATAAAGACCCCAAAGATTTCTACACTTTAAATTATGAATTTTAAGCTTCAATTGATTATGGGTCTCTTAAATTATTTATGATTTTATTAAATTGAAGTGTGGGTTGTACTTATTTGATGATTTTAAAGTAATTTAAGTTGAATTATGATGAATGTCATTGATATTATGAAGATTCAATCATACATGCCCCTTTAAGTTTTAAATCTATGCAGGGGTAATGTTATTTAAGCTTTAATTGTGGATTTAATTATGGATTTCATATGGAATCTTCCTATTATGAGTTTTAACTTATGAATTTTAATTGCCCATATTATTCCATCATCATTCATGGAATTTGCATACATGAGTATTGGTCTTTATGAATTATATGATGTGGGTTATGCCCCAATTGAGATTATGACTATGATTTTGAACAAGTATGGATCTGACAAGATTGTGATCACAAAATGTCTATGATTTATCTCTTGAGAAATTATAGGTGTCTACACCAATATGTATGAGTTTGAGGAGCTATTCCTATCCATGAATTATGACATGAAAGTATAATTTGACTTTTTAGCCCAAATATGACATGAATTGAAGTATATTTGACTTTTAAGCCTAAGTATGCATTGTTATGATTTGGAAGGTCTTATGTCTCTTTTGAAAGCATGTATATGCATATGTATTCTCGTGGGATGATGACTTATCACTGAACGGACCTGTGGGAGGGGGGGCTATCTCCAAGGGTCTAGTACCTAAATCCCATAACTTTGTGCCAACATAGGTATATGTTTATGCCCCTTTAAGTGATGAATACGAAATAATTGTGAAATCCTTTCAAAATGACTGAGTCATAAGAAAGGAAACCATCATACTGAAATGATCGGGTCATAAGGTGTGGTATAGATTACCTTTGGCAAATAGTCTACTCTCATCCGATGGGAGACTTTCTGATGAGTCCATATTTCAGACTCTTTTTTGGGGATAAATTATAATGAAATATTGCCCTTAATGTGACATTAATTCCAACTACTAACAAGTATGCATGTGCTATGATAAGAAATTGAGTTAAAAGCCCACAAATGGACAAGTCTTGGTGGAACCTAGGAAAGTGAGCAAAAGTGCAAAAAGGTAGTGAAAAGTGAGGTTGCCAACATTCTCGACGATCCACCGAAAGATCCATGAGATCGCCTATCTATGTAGTAACCAAGGTTCCCAATCAAGGCAAGAGTGCAATCAGAATCAATGCCACAAAGTATACTCAGCGATTCGCTAAAATGCACAAGTGATCACCTAAAGTTGTAGAACCCAAAGACCAGAATACTGACAGAAAGGCGATATGAAGGATATTTTGGCGCATCACCGAATTGGATAAGTGCAGCAAAAAGTCATCACCTAAAGTTATAGTGGAGGAGGCCTTATAAAGTCGCACAGAAAAACAATCAAGTGCACATTCGGTACATCACCAGAGTGCTCAGCGATGATCAGCCTTGACCACCAAATGACATTTCATAGCACAAACTTTCACATATTTGCACAGAGTATATAAGTATTTTTAGAAAGGACATTGTACATAATCTATTCATTCTAATTCAGAACAATTAGACTGTAGTAGTAGTAGTATATAGAACTTTCCTTTTAGAGTATAAGGGAGATTAGGGTTTTAAAGAATTTTGGGCATCAAATTGGAGAAGATTGTCTGGTGAGAATCAACAAATTTGTATTCAATCTTGTTACCCATGACTTAAGTTACTATGTATGGTAATCAAGCTTTAATTTCTAGCATGTGTGGCTAAAACCCCCATATTGGAGGTGTGCTTTAGATATGGATCTTTGATTTATTGATTGGGTCTGTGATATCTAGACTTATCTATAGTTGATTTGGGTGAATATATATCCATTCCTAAGTTTTATGTATAAATCTTGAGGTTGCAAACTTGGGGTTTTATTTTAGATCTCTGATTTATTTCTTAGCTGGACTTATTAGAATGTGGAGTGGATATAATGACTGGAGATCTTGTGGGGTTTCAGTTGAAGTCCATATCATTGGACTCAATGGCCAAGGTATTAGGGTTTTTTTAACTTCTTAGGCCAAGCATGTCCTCGATGGTCCGTGTGTGATATCCTAACAGATTTATTCGAAACACCCATTATCAAAGATGATTTGGTTTACAAGCAACCTAGCCTATTTACTCAATATCAACTCATGTAGTGAAATGTCTAGACCTATTTGATAGCTCAATTCTCATATTTGTTCATCCCTAACATCTCTCTTAATAGTTGTTAATTCGATTAATTAGAACTTGTTAGCCACACTCTATCTTGATTATTATAACCTCCCAGATCCTACAATTACTTGGTCTAACGAGTCACTTCCATCTTAAACAACGATTCCCTATGGGATCGACCCCAACCTCTAAGGTTAGGTTATTATGCTGATGACGACTACCCTTTCTGCCTTTGAGTAGTCAAGTTGAGCGATATAAAAAATGGCACCGTTGCCGGGTAATTGGCGTGTTCATATTGGAAGTGTTCGTTGAGCTTTGTTCTTGTAGTTAGGATTCTTTTTACTATTTTCTTATTTTTGCTTCTTGAACAGTAGGTGTGGAAACGGAAGATGAGTAGATTATAAAAGGGGAAATCATAGGAGACATAAACGACCTCCAAAATATTAAATGGACTAAGTGAGCAGTATCGGGGCAATTTTGTTGCCCTCAATAACAGCAAATGTAGAGTTCAAAATAACTGACACAATGCTGCAATTACTTCGGCTCAGGGGATTATTCTCGAAGGATGGGACTGGGAGGACCCTCATGAATATCTTCGAAATTTCATTGAGGTGTGTTCACCATTTAAGTATTGGGGTGTCATACAAGAAGCTATTAGACTGAGACTTTTCCCTTTGTCCATCACGGGGGAAGCTGTAAAGTGGTTAACTGAACTTCTTCATGGATCAATTGCATCATCGGAAGTATTGTAGAATGAGTTCCTTGAACGATTCTTCCCGCCTTCGAGGATGATCAAGCTGAGAAAAAATATAAAAAAATTTAGAAGAATTGATGATGAGCCATTACATGAGGCTTGACAATGATTTCACAAGCTTCTCTTCCTTTGTCTTACTCATGGGATCCTTGGTAATTTATTGTTGTAATATTTCTATGTTAGCTTAAGTGTCACTAATAAAAGCATGGTTGATCGGTTGGTCTGAGGTGGGCTGATGAAGTAAACATTCGCAATAGCTGCAGAATTATTAGATGAAGTGACCAAAATAAGCAAAGCATGGTATACTAAGAGGACTATTCTTCAATTGAAAGGGATCGAACATCTGAGGAACGACTGGCTAAGGAGAAGAGACGAGATGAGATTATGGTACAATTGGTGGAAAGTTAGATTTGATAACACAATTTGTGACCAAGTACAACAGCCTAATATTGTTCAAACTGTAAATGTCATATCCCATGAGCATGCCTCAAGTAAGAGTGGTCGAGTGGAAGAAGTATGTTTTATTAGGAATAAAGTATTAGTTTCTCAGTTGCCCTTTCAACGATCATTTGAGGATCAAGGTCGGAACTTTGAAGTTGGATGGCTTGGTGGTAGAGGAATAAGCAAATAAGTACATTGTCATGATGAGACGTAAGAAGCATTTAAATTACCTCAACAGCGGGCAGACCCGAACAAGTCACAGGTTTATGAGATGCTGGCTCTCATTTTGAATAAAGTGTAGGCTTCAGATGAAGTGATAGGTGAAATAAAGTCGACATTTTTCCAGTTGAGCCATACTGTATTATCTCACATAGTATCGATTAAAAGCTTGGAAGTTCATTTTTCAACCCTCTCAGCATAAATACACAACTCCATGATAAGCAATGTTCAAAGTTGCATGAATATCACCACTAGGACTGACACCCTTTGTGAAATTGACGTCGAGACCGAGCCTCCTTTATTTGGGGCAAATGAAGTTTGCGAACATGGAATTGATGAAGCTGGAGCGAAAATGAATAAAATGAGAACCACTCCTAAAGAGCTACACATGGAAGCTGCAAGGTTCACTCAACATCATGGGAAATAAGGTGACACAGATAAGTTCTAAAAACTTATGTCTACCTTTACTTCTTTGTCAATCAATATCCAATTGGTTGAGGCTCTCAATAAGATGCCAACATATGCAACAATTGATGACGATTTTGGTAACTAAAAAGAGTACCTTGGACTGTGAAGCAATAGAAATTCCACACAATTATAACGCTTTCTTTACTAGGCAAGTTGTAGCGTAAAAGAATGATTTGGGTGCATTTACAATTCCGTGCACAATTGGGGCATGTAACTTTAGAAGAGCCTTATGTTATTTGGGGGCTAGTGTGATGTGAAACAATGTTCGTGCTTAGCCCCGGCATATCGTCATACGACCATGCAAATACATCCATATATTGTTTCAATAGATCAATAAGTTCTTTTCTTTGAGTCAGACTCAAATGGACGTTGATTCTTGTTTCTCTTTTCACTTCTCAATCTCCCAAATTTAGTGTCTCAGTTTCATCCAAATTTGATTTTTTCTTGCTTTAAAAAATTTCAAATTCTTTAGTCCACTCTTCGGGTTGCACATCCTCTTTATATTCTGCGAAAGCTTGTTTGCTACTCATTTCATAACATGTCATATTCTTGATGTTGACAATTTTATTAGTTTGCTTGCAAGATTCCCGAAGAGTCGGGGACGGGCTACAAGTCCAATTGTTCAAAGCATCTTCAGGCTTAACGTCCCATATGGTAGGGGTCTTGGCGCAATCTTCCAAAATCACATTGCATTTTTCTTCTTCCATGAATAGGTTTTGAGTCCATCCACGAAGTTGTACTCAACAACTTTCTTTGATCCTTCTGCAACAAACGCCTTGGAAAATGACTGATCGAGCTTTTGACCTTGTGAAGTATGGGTGATCCGCCAGTTCGTAGTCAATGCAAATCAACCTTTGGGGAATAAAATTAAAGAAGGAAGAAAAAATCCTTACAAGAAAGAAAATATCGTTAGTATAGAATGAATAACAATATCAAATAATAAGACAAATAAGAAATCACATAGCAAATAGGAGAACAATAGAACAAACACATCTAACATGCACGGGACCTCTTTAATGCCAGAGGTGGGCCTAAACTCCAAATATATGAGACTATGATAGATTGATCCAAGTCATTGAGGCAAATTGAATTTGGAAGATAAAAAGACCAAGTCTTTCATTAAATAAGTACAATGAAAAGGCAACACTACGATTACAATGTAAATACGACATAATATAAAGACAATGCTAAGACTTGGCCTAAACTGCTTCTGATCAAGATGGTGGAGTAAATGATAATGGTATTTCAGTGTCGCTTGGTCCTGCCCCTGCATTCTTCAGATACGACATTATATCCATCATTTGAACCCATATCTACCTAATCACATGCTTGTCGGGAGAGATATTAAACAATTTAGTGAGAAACCCCACTCTTCTCGTAATCGCTAGTTTTT
>JBCEWC010013258.1:0-15203 GCA_038996855.1 Solanum aculeatissimum
TAAATCCAAGGTATTAGCTAATACCATCATATGGGAGGTATTAGCTAATACCATGTATGTGGTATTAACTAATACATAGATTAGTTAATACATGGGTCCAATTTCTATCAAACATTGTATTAATTAATATATTCTCCTAATCCATGGATTATTTCCCCTAATCCCTCCTACCAAACAACTCCTTACTGATTTCCTTGAGTCTGGGCATAAGGCCCAGGTGATCTGGTGGTGATGATTTATCGGGAAAAAAAAGGTGAAGCTTTGAAAGAATTGTATTAAGATTGTATTAATATAATGATAGTTGTAATACAATTCAAATTCAATATTATACATTATTGGATAGTTGTTATTTCAAAATAAATATAATAAATTTATAATAATGTAAGCTAATTTAAATAATATCGGAATATTTGAAATTCACATATAATACTTATAATAAAATTGTATTCAATTTTTTTTTTGTTGTATATTTACCACATGCATTGAGACATGCCTATAATATGCATGATATATTAAATTCAAAATGTATTATAATTGTTGTTTATTGTTTTCTCTTATTAACACTGTTAAAATATATTATTATATTAAAAATATTATAGTTATATATTCACCACGTGCATTCAAACATGCCTATTGAATTCAAAAATGTATTATAATATTTTTTTATATTTATTTATTTTTATTAGTGAAGTCAAAAAATATTATACTTAAATTTCAAACATTCAAGAACTATTTAAATAAATTTATATATTAATACATTAGAATTGTGTTAGAAATACATTATATATGTATTAATTTAAAGAGTAGTAAAAGTATTGTTTGTGTAATATTCAATCTAAAATTAAGTTTTAAATTAGAATAATGAATTATCTATAGAGATAATTACATAAATAATATATTATATACAAAATATTATTCCTTTTTAGGGTACTTTTTTATTACTATTTATAGCATATTTTACCAATAAATTATCCTCTCTTTCTCTTTTTTTCTTTCTCTTTCTCCTTCTCTTTTTCTCTTTTCTTTTTCTGACGTCTTTTTTTCTTTTTCTGGATATGACATTGTTTTTTTGGATATTGTGTTTTTTTTCTTTTTTCCTTTTCTCGCTCTCTATTCAACTCATCATCTTTAATATTATACATTGTTATGAATTTATTATATTACTATTTCAATAAATATAATACATTTTCTAATAATATAAAATTAATTAAATCATACTAAAATATTAAAATTCACACATATTACTTATAATATGTATTATTTACTGAATTTAAAACGTATTATAGTTATTTTTTTCTCTCTTATTAATGATGTTAAAATAATTATTATATTAAAAATATATTACTTGTATTCTCCACGTGCATTAGAAAATGTCTATAATACATATGAAGTATCGAATTCAAAATGTATTACAATTATAGTTTTTATTTATTTATTTTTATTAATGGTGTCAAAAAATATTATACCTAAATTTCAAACGTTCAAACACTATTTATTAGTTTATATATTAATACATTAGAATTGTATCAGAAATGCATTTATATTTGTTTACATAAAATAATTTTTTTAATTTAAACAGTAATAAAAATATCATTTGCATAATACTCAATTCAAATTAAATTTTAAATTAAAATAATTAATTAAGAATTATTTTTAAAAGAGAGAAATGGAAGGAAAGAAAGAAAAAGAAAGAGACATCAAGCTTCACAAAAAAAAAAAAAAGGCGTACCTACCGGGAAAAAAGAAGAGAGAAAAGGAAGAGAGAGAGGGAGAGGAAGAAAGAAAAGAATGATTTTATTTCTTTTTTGTTGTTTTAAGTAACAAAAATATAGTTATTTTGACAAAATCAAAACATGTGTTAAAATTGATAATTAATGTTATATAATGTATTATTTATGTAAATGACACATATCTATCTATACTATATTAAAAGCGTGAAAGCCCTTAGAGGTGTTGTTTGAACTTTTTATCCTTTATTAAAATATTCTGCATTAGACAAAATCGTCTTTTCACAATTTTTCTTAATTTATTATTCTATCTTTTATTTTTTTAGTTTCAAAATTCAATTTTGAATAAAAATTTCTTTATATTTAGAATTTACTCTTGATTTAAGATTATTCTATAAATAATTGAATTGATTTTCTCATCTTTGCTCGTTCATAATAGATTGGACCATTACATCAAATTAATAGTATTTATGTAAATATTATATTTATGTTAATGGCAAATACCATTTATATATAATTTTTAAATTAACACAACACATATGTGTAAAACAAGTGCGCTAAACTAGTTATTTTGGAAAGAAGGACAAAGAGAAAGAGCAACAAAAAGAAAAAGAAAAAAAAAAGACGGACAAAGAAAAAAAGAGAAGGAGAAAGAGAGGGATACAAAAAAAGAAAATGATGCTTTTATTTCTTTTTTGCTATTTTCAATTAGAAAAATATAATTATTTATAATAAAAAATATATATATTAAAATTCATAATTAATATTATATAATATATTATTGAAGCAATTAACCTATTCATTGCATTACATATAAAGAAGATCTAATATGGTTACATCAATTTTTTGAGTATATAAAACTTTTCTTCCTTAAAAACAAAGATAAGAAATATAAAATTAATTTACTGTCCAATTTGAAAAGAGTCATTTCCCTAATAAAAGTAGAATCGTTTTAATAAATATTGATGTAATCAAATTAGTAATTTGATATCTATATTCTCTCTTAAATCATAATTTTTTAAAATTTTATATCAAATTAAATATGCTAAATAAATTTAACAAATATATGAAACTCAGTAATTTTTAAACACATTTTAAATTCATAATCTTTAAATTTTACGTACGCCACCTTTGAAGGTATAAGATAACTTTGAGTTGCCTTCGAAAATGAAAACACTCATTTTACTTTTCAAGAAAACGTAATTTAGCAATAAATATATTACTCCAGCTAAAATCATTGAGAAGTAGTAGGTGGGGATCCTTACACGTGAACATAAATACTCGAACGTTACCTACCCTTATATGATTCAAATCCTAAATTACGTATTTACCCCTAAGCACGTTTACTTCGCGTTCACGCCCGCACTGCTGCTGCTTCATAATCCGAAGAGAATAACGATGAGGTGATAGAGCCACAGCCGTAATACTGCCAAGTATTCCCGATTTCCCATTACGTTACTGCAGGAAAAAGTTTTTTGCTGGTAGATCAGTTGAAGATCTACCATGGAGTCTTCACTACTGACATCACCGGCGGCAATTTCTCGTTTGACAGCATCCAGAACTCTTAATTGCAATTGCAGTCCTTTAATTTCTCAGTTCCACCGCCATTTTTCTACTAGGCCAACTCAGTTTGTACTGCTGAGTCAACTCGCTCGGCTCCATCTTCGAGCTGTATGTAACGGGGAAGTTCGAAGTCTGAACCGGTTCGGATCGGTTTCTCTGTCGAGAAGTTTGGCGGCGGCGAATTTGCGCCCGGTTCGGAAGGTCTTGCGGAGTGTTTCTGGCTCCGCAGCTTCTTTTGCAGCTAGTGGTGGAGGAAATGATGGCCCCGGAGGTAATGGCGGCGACGGCGGCGGCGGTAATGGAGATGGTGCAATGGACGGAGGTAAGGAAAATCCTAGTGTTGTTGCTGAAACGGGTGAAGATGTTTCCGCTTTGTCCTCCGATGTCATTATCCTAGATGTTACTGTAAGTTACTCGTTTTATTTCTCCATTTGCTTTATGGATAATGCAATATCTATGGTTTCGGAACTCTGAATATTTTTCTGCATATTTTTAGGGAATGACATGCGGTGGCTGTGCATCCAGCGTGAAGAGAATTTTAGAAAGTCTAGTAAGTACTCAATGTACTTCCAACTCATGTTCTTCTCTTCAATTAACCATATCATGTTTATGCTGTATGCCAAAATATATTGCAGTAGACTCACTACAAGGTTTACATTTGGAACTGAAGGCCGAGCTATTTCTCTTCTTCTGTTGGACTTTTTGATTCTGTAAATCATGTGAAAATGGCTAACTGTATCAACATGATTATGAGTTCTCAGTAGCAAAGGGAAAAGCTGTATCAACATGATTATTAGCTCCCATTTGCAAAGGGAAAAGCTAGGATGTACTGTAGTATTACTTGGCCTGGAATGGTTATTAGCTCTCAGTTAACCATTTTCATATGATTTACAGGATCAAAAAGTCCCACAGAAGAAGAGAAATGGCTTAAACACACACACACAAACCCTCTCTTACGAATCAAATCCATATGCATTGTCACAATGGAATGGTGGATACTTTGGTATGCTGATACTGAGTTAGAAGTCTGAATATGCCTCTGGTTTGGATCACATTGAAACATTCTTAGACAATTAGATTCTTTAGTCGAAGACACGATGAGCTATCATAATCCCAGAATATATTCTCTTCATGTAGAGATTCTAGTAGTTTAGAATGGAAAATAAAATACCCCAAGAACTGTTCAATTCTTTATGATTTTTTGGGGTGCATAAATTGCATAATTTACAGGTTTGGGGTTCACTTATATGTTGAACTAGCCTTTTCTTCTATTATTTGTATTCCTAGTGCATGTGTTTCTGTTTCTTTTACTCGTTAGTATTTTTTCACTTGACAATATGAAGTTCTTTATCAACAGCCACAAGTTTCTTCTGCTACTGTAAATCTTACAACGGAGACAGCAATAGTGTGGCCAGTATCTGAAGCAAAGGTTGTACCAAATTGGCAAAAGCAGTTAGGGGAGGCTCTTGCAAAGCATTTGAGTACTTGTGGGTTCAAATCTAATGTTCGAGGTTAGCTTTTTTGTTGTTGTCAATTTGATGTGCTTCCAATGGTACCATTATTTTATACTATTGTGTCAGCAATCAGCATAACGATTTCGTTGAAATCTCCTAATGTCGCATATGCTTGCACTACTAGCGGTGAACTATAGGTGTATATAAATTTAATTGCAATTACACTTCAAATGCTGGGCAGGGTGCTATACTAAGGAAATAGATGGTTCATAGAAGATTCAGGATTTTGTACATCTTCAATAGTTGTGTGCTTGTTGAAGATTTTTCAATAGCAGTTGCAAATTTGCAATGTCTTTTTTGGTGCTTAGTCTTTCTACCTTCTCAAGATGCCCCAGATTTGGTACTTTTGACTATGTGTAGCTTAGGTCACCAGACAGTTGATTTACAAAAACCTAACTTGATCCCCTGGCCATTCTTTCGTAGAGCGATTTTAGAACAGTCTGGCATTGTTTCCTTGTTTATTATTAGTCTGAGGCGAGTAATAGTTTCACACTATTGATTAAAAGGAAAGGACTACCCACTTGTGGAGTCTCACCGGGTATGTTATCGTTGATTACAAGGAAGGAAATGAGATATGAATTAAAAGCACAACTGAAACCCATCCACTGTCCTTCCTCTTCCTTCTTTTTTTTCCGGGGTTGAATGATATTGCTTTTCGTCTTAAGAGTAGGAATTTCACTAAGAATATCTCTCTGGTTTTGTGCTAAATGAAAGAATGCTATACTTTTTTTGGTCCATTAGCACCTCTTAAATTTCAAGCAGATCAGAGACTGCAATACAGTTGGGGTTTTTGTTACTTATGTGAAGCTTGGTGGGTAATTGACAGGTGAGGGAGTCATTGAAGGGGAATTTCCATCATGAAATGCAAAAGCTTTCTTGAAATGAGCAATCATTGTCCTTCATGGTATGTCCCTGTTATATTGACTAAAACCCTTCTTAGCAGCACCGCTTAGTCACTTTTCCCCTTCTTTGATGAAAATAGAACATATTAGGTCAAAATGATGATTTTGATTTTGACAACAAGGTCCTTTTCATCTATAGGTGAGAGTTTCAGCGGCAAGAATTGGTGGATTTGTTGAAGGGGGGAATTTCTACAAGGAGGCTTGCATTTTGAATTATTGTACTGAGACAAGTTTATAAATGTTATTAGTTAATAGGACCAGTCTTTCCATAAAAGTTTACTGTAGTAATTCAGGCCGTGAAGACGTTCACTTTAAGGATATGCCAGTTGTGTCCTTCCTTGTATCTTTCCCATTTATTATGAAAATGAAGGGGATCTTTTAAGTTCTGCAATCTGATATTATGGTGATATTTTACAACTGTTGTGAAATTTCTGTTGTAGCAAGATTAGTGTAAGTCGTTAGCAGGAAACTTTGGTGAACTTCAAAAATGTTATTGTGATGATGTAATATGTTCTCTTCGCTAGTCGGTAGACATTACTTAAGTTTGGTCAACCCTTTCAGTCTCCCTTCTAATTGCATCTTTTTTCTGGATGTGGAACTCTGCCTTCAATTTGGGTTGTATTGAGTGAGACAACAAACCATGTAAAACAAGAATCTGCACAAATAAGCAGATTCATAAATTCACATCAATTTTTTTTCTTTTTTTCAAAAGGCTAGCCGATACTTGATTACTACAGTTACATCTTGCATATGCTTAAGCACTAAGCAAAAAGGTCAAAACTTGCAGAATTCATGTAAAAACTTGCTGGTAGCCTTCTACTCATGTTTTTTGCATCTACAGCATTCCAGCCCTGCCATAGTTCAGATTCTCGCCACATACAACTGCTTGTGGCTGAGGTTCATCAATTGATAGAGGATGACTCAATCAATTCATTGGCCGAATCATTAACTACAACAACAACAACATACCCAGTTGAATCGCACAAGTGGGGTCTGGGGAGGGTAGAATATATGCAGACCTTACCACTATCTCAAAAGGTAGAGAGAGGTTGTTTCCTAGGAACCCTCGTCTCAAAAACCCATGCGTAGAATAAACTAGATATGAAAAAAAGAAAAAAGGAAAGACAGAAAAGAAAGAACGACTAATAAAGAAAACATATGATAGTATGTAAATACGATAAAATTAACATATACATGACGGATATATAATGACAACATGGGATATAAAGACATGACTAAGCCTACTACCCTACTATACCCCAAGGCCAGACAACAACCTTACCCTACTAACCTATTAGCTTGCTACTCTAATTCGCGACCTCCACTACTTCTTTCCTAAGGTCATGGCCTCGGTGAGATCAAGTTTTGTCATATCTTGTATGATCACCTCCCTCCTATACTTCTTCGGTCTACCTCTACTTCTCCGTGTAACTCCTAAATCCAACCTCTCACATCTCCTAACAGGAGCGTCAATATTTCTTCTCTGCACATGTCCAAACCATCGCAGTCTCACTTCCCTTATCTTGTTAGCCACAGGGGCCACCTCTAGCTTCTCCCGAATGGTCTCATTCCTAATCTTATCACTCCTGGTATGTACACACATCCATGTCAACATCCTCATCTCTGCGACCTACATCTTCTGAACATGTGAGTTTTTGATTGGCCAACACTCCCACCCCATACAATAAAGACGGTCTAACCACCATTCTATAAAACTTGTCTTTGAGTTTAGGTAGTATCTTCTTATCACACAGTACTCATGAGGCAAGCCTCTATTTTGTCCATGTTGTCCCAATACGATGTGACATCCTCGTCGATCTCGCCACTACTCTGGATGATGGACCTAAGGTATTTAAAGTTCTCTCTTGGGAATAGGTTCAGTGGCAAGTCTCACATCGATGTCTGCTTCATCCCTCGCAACACTGAATTTGCACTTCAAGTATTTAGTTTTGGTCTTGCTTAGTTTGAACCCTTTGGATTCCAAAACATGTCTCCAAACCTTCAGTCTATCATTAACTTTAGCCCGAGTTTCATCAATCGGTACTATGTCATCCGCAAATAGCATACACCATGGAACCTCCTCCTGAATAGACCGTGTCAGCTTATCCATCACCAAGGCAACCAAAAAAAAGGCTTAACACAGATCCTTGATGAAGTCCCATCTCAACAAAACAATACTTTGAGTCTTCTCCCATCGTTCTTACCCGAGTTTTGGCTCTGTCGTACATGTCCTTTTTCACTCTAATATACACCATTGGAACACCTTTCACCTCTAAACACCTCCATAGGACATCCCTCGGAACTTTGTCATAGGCCTTCTTGAGAATAGTCGACCGCCCCGGCATAAATCCAAACTGATTCTCTGAAATAGACACTCCTTTTTCTCACCCTCATCTCCACCACTCTCTCCCAGACCTTCGTAATGTGGCTTAACAACTTGATACCCCTGTAATTGTTACAGTTTTGAATATCACCCTTGTTCTTGTACAATGGAGCCATTGTACTCCTCCCCCATTCATTGGTCATCTTGACAGTCTTCATATAGTATTGAACAACCTAGTCAACCACTCTATGCCATCTTTGACCATGTTCTTCCAAAAATCTACCGAATCTCATCAGGTTCGATCGCCCTCCCTCTCTTCATCCTGCACGTCTAACCTCCTCTACTCTGAACTGCCTACACTCCCTCAATTAGAGTTGATCCACATAAAAGGTAGGAAAGCAGAACGATCAGAAGAAACTTTGAGGTGATTCTTGCAACTGAAGTAGGTTGCGTAGGTAATTATTGGAACATAAAGTTTGTGGTGAAAAGGATAAGTTTTAGACAACTCATGATAATCAAAATAGAGGGAAGTAGTTTAAGTGGATGCACTTCTGAATATTTTCCTGGATCTGCGTTTCAGAGCCCAGCCATTTACTTCATTTCAAAATATTTTTGACTCGGAAGTATAATCTTGGAGAAATAATTATCTTCATTTGTGTCCCCTTGCCTCCCCCCTAATCAAATTCAAGGTGCATAAAAGGATTATGGAAATGGTTTCCATGTGTAAAGGAATAGTGATGCAGTTGTGAACATGATTGCTGATAAACACTTCTTGAATGAACTGATTTGTGCAACACCATCGTTGTGGTTGTGTAGACTCAACTTGGCTAAACTTGTTTGGATGAGTTAGGCAAAATTTTCTATTTTGATGCTCTTGGTTGTGTCTCCCAGTTTTGCTTCAACAGTTTGTTTATGTCCTAGAACAACTAGAAGTGATTTAATAACTTTTTGTTGTTATCCCCTAAAATATCATAAACTCAAGGAAATATCTTCAGCGTCGGTATCTTCCATCATGACCAGATTGCATATCACCTTCTTGTTTGAAGTGTTTCCATGTATATCAACATGACATGGGTCTAATTTAATGCAGATTCCAGAAGGGCAAACTACTTTGAAATATTTGAGAAGAAGATGAATGCAAAGCGTATTCAGTTGAAAGAAAGTGGTACAGGCCTTACTGAGGAGCTCCCCTTCCAGCCATTTTCTAAGATATCACATGTATGGGACTTTGTTCATCAGAATGTAGTAACATGCCATTAATAACCTAAAGTTTTAACAGGTCGCGGGCTTGCCATCTCATGGGCTTTATGTGCAGTGTGCCTAGTCGGGCATCTCTCTCATTTCCTTGGAGCTAAGGCTTCATGGATCCATGCAATTCATTCCATGGGTTTCCAGATGACTCTATCCCTGTTTACATTGCTTGTACCTGGTCGACGACTTATTATTGATGGTCTGAAAAGCCTAAGTAAAGGATCACCGAACATGAATACATTAGTTGGTCTTGGGGCCTTGTCATCGTTTGCTGTGAGCTCAATAGCAGCGTTGATACCAAAACTGGTAACTATATTTTCCAATATCTCGTGCTTTGTATAGGTTTCATCTAAAGACTTGAGGCATACACATCATGTAATCATGTTCTGCTGGGATTGCCTGCTTGGGGAAAATACTGGAGTATTAGAATATAATCATTCATCCAGAAGCCCTTTGACTGTTAAACATAATGAAATTACTAAAATCTTAAATAGCAGCTTATAAAGTTAAACAAACCCCTAGCAATCAAATCTGAACCTAAAGCCACTAACACGTCCTGAATATGTTCAGGAAATGGTAAAGGTAAGATGTGGTATATAATATTTACTAGTGTACTATTGTAACAGATGCATTGTGCTCTCTTAGTATTGTTTTGTACGACTGGCTTCATGTTTGCTTTGCCTACTGAATTTTATGTCTATGTGTACCTATATAATATCCAATAGGATAATTCTAGATGGTTAGTATCATTTTGCTAAGACAAAGCTGAATGTTACCAGAATATAAGTGGGAACATGTTCACAGAGGAGGCTCTGACTGACCTTATTTAAAGTGCCTTAAGGCTTTTGGTGTAAATATGTTTTATTGTTTGTTGAGGCATCATTGTCTGTTTATTTAGAAAAGATTGGGTAATCTATAAAAATAGGTATTAATCAATGAACTTTAGAAGCAAGCATCCTCTATTAAGTTCATCCGATTTCTCCTTATAAAAAAACAAGTGCATCCAATTATCTTTACAAATAAGAATCCCTTGTATTCTTCAGCTGAAGTTTAAAGCTTTTCTCTTTGTCCATAAAGAGAGTAATAACTTTCCTGTAGTACAGTAATACATACCATTTAAAAACAAGAACTTTTCTGCAGTACAGTACTGCATTGCTTCCCAGTTGTTCAGCCTTGATCAGTAATATCTGCAGCTAGCATTCATCTAATGACCTTTCCTGTAGGGTTGGAAAACATTCTTCGAGGAACCTGTTATGTTGATTGCTTTTGTCTTGCTGGGAAGAAACCTTGAGCAGAGAGCTAAAATTAAAGCTACAAGCGACATGACTGGCCTTCTGAATGTCTTGCCATCTAAAGCAAGACTTGTAGTCAATGGAGATTCAGGAGAATCCAGTTCCACTGTTGAAGTTCCTTCTAACAGTCTGTCCGTTGGAGATCAGATCATTGTTTTACCTGGGGTAAGTAAGCTGTGTTTTGTCTTCACGTTGCATTGTAACTTATTGGGTTACCTAAATCTGTTTCCTGTGGAGCTGCGACAGTTCTTACTTGAATCAGCTGTATTGTCAATCTCTCTCTTGTGTTATCTACAAGTGTAAAATAATGCATGTCATTTGATCTGTAGAAATATTCTGATCAGAAATAGCAACCAATAGCAGTTGAATTTACCATTCATTGAAATTCAGGACCGTGTTCCAGCTGATGGAATTGTCAGAGCCGGTAGAAGCACAGTTGATGAATCAAGTTTTACTGGGGAGCCGTTACCTGTCACTAAATTACCCGGGGTAGTCAACCTATCTTCTCATATCACCTACTGCTTTCCTCTTTAAGCATTTGCTTTATGGTTGGACAGATATCCAGTTTAAAGTTCCATCTGATTTTTCTTCAGTTCATATAATATCATGATATGTTATTCTTATGAATTAGGCTGAAGTTGCGGCAGGAAGTATAAACCTTAATGGAACACTTACTGTTGAAGTGCGACGACCTGGTGGTGAAACTGCAATTGGTGACATTGTTAGATTAGTAGAGGAAGCACAGAGTAGAGAAGCTCCAGTACAGCGGTTGGCTGACAAGGTTTCCATTTTAAAACTATGTTTCCTCCTTAAGCATACAATATTTGGCTGTTGGAGGCTTACATGGTTCACCCAAATGAATGTCTAATATTATTTGCAAAAGGAATTTGATTTGTATGCTTGTCCTGAAAACAGCTTAATTGCTTCTATTTACTAGGTTGCTGGGCATTTTACCTATGGGGTAATGACACTTTCTGCTGCCACATTTATGTTCTGGAGCCTTTTTGGTGCTCGCATTCTGCCTCCCTCCCTTTATCATGGAAGTGTTGTTTCACTAGCGTTGCAGCTCTCATGTACTGTGCTGGTATGTTAGTGTATAAACTTGTGCTTTTTGAGTTGATTTTCTATAATCACCCACAAGTTTCAAATTTGGCATATTCTGCAGCATCCCACAGGATAATTTCTCGAATCTGATTGAGTAATCCTTTTGTAAAATCTTTTTAACTCTCCGCTACTGCTATTTCCATATTGATTTCGTGCTCTTTTTCTCATTTAGTGGGCAAGGGCATGCCCCATCCCATGATTATATTTCTCTCTCTTTGCTTTGCAGTAATTGGCTTCTGGTTTGTGGTTGCAGGTTATTGCCTGTCCATGTGCGCTTGGTCTTGCCACTCCTACTGCAGTGATGGTAAAGAAATGTAGATATCCTATTGTACTGTCATGTCAAATCCACGCATGGTCCTAACACTTGATGCACTACTAATGATTTAGACATTTTTGTGTAAAGGTTGGAACCTCACTTGGTGCCACTAAAGGCTTGCTTTTGCGTGGTGGAAGTGTCCTAGAAAGATTCTCAACAGTGAATACAATTGTGTTTGATAAGACTGGGACACTGACTATTGGTAGACCAATTGTGACCAAAGTTGTGTCTCAAGGTCAAGGCCATCAAGAAGATGCAGATTCAAGGTTGAGTGCATACTTTGTATTTATACTACCCCTCTCTGGTTCTCTCCTATCTGTATTCGGCGTTCCAAAATGCAAACCATTTTCTTAAAAAAGGATATTTGATCTTCAATAAAAGGGAAAGTTTCACTAGTTGTTCACTTCTGTTTTTGTGTCCTCTCCTTTTCTAAATTATGCTGGTCATCTTCTTTTTGCTGCGAAGTTAGTTGTCAATCTTTGGATTTTGTTTCTTTAATAACAGAAATTTGAACTGTGGAAAATGTTTAAAATTCAGTTGAAACCCGGACACCTTCTAGTAAAAGAAAAAGTGTCAATGGTATTTTTTCATTGGAGATAATGAGCCAAGTTTTGGTACAGACAAGATTCGACTTCACCTTGTCAGTGGTCAGAAGTTGATATTCTGAAGTTTGCTGCTGGAGTTGAATCAAATACTAATCATCCAATTGGAAAAGCAATTGTAGAGGCTGCTCAGACAGAAAATTTTCCAAAATTGAAGGTACATACCATGTTCAGTGCTCCTTTTTTAGCGTTTACCTATTTCTTTATAGGAACAGTATCCAAATTTATGCACATGAACTTTGTTTCCGAGAATCTTAGCCCGTTGAATTGCATGATAACTTTAACAGTATTTGTCCATGTTATCTTTCTCTTATGCACACGCATGAACGCGCATACACATTGCTGAAGCAATGATAATTGGATTTCAAGACTATATCGTCATCTGCACTATGCGTCAACCTTGTACAGTTCTCCAAATTGTGATTTTAGAAATCAGTGGATTGGATGGAAGAGGTCCACTACTGCTGCGGAGAGGGAAATGGAGCAATATGGCATGCTAGTTTCTGATTTTTTTTTATTATGCTTAATTCTTTTCGTTGAAACTCCAATTGTAATGTAAAATTTGTGAGTAGTAACGAGAGGCATGTGATGGGCCCAACCTTGTTTAGTAAAGCCATGTGACTTGAAATTTGCAATGTTCAGTAACTTAATCATGCTAATTGGAAGTTTATTGGCTCGGCAGAAAATTGATGTGATGTTCATGGAATTCCAAGGCTGCTGAAGGACCAAATATGTTACTACCATTCAGGAATAGTAATTGTTGAAAAAATTGAGTTGTTCTTAGCATATACCATTAAGTAGTTGAAGCTACATTTGGCACAGTAAACAGATCATTTAATTACTTGAAATAATGAGTGTGCAGGAGCTCCCTCATTAGAATAGTCAAATGGAATTGAATATACCTTTTTTTCCCATTAACGAGGTTTCGGTTTGCCCCTTGACACATCTTTTTTGAGTCTGTTGAATTGTGTGAACATCATCTAAGCTTTTAAGTTATAAGAGATAAAAACTTTTATTTATTTGTTTAAGTTTGCAACAGCCAGCTCCTGTGCAGGCATGGTTTCTTTTCTTTGATTATGGAGAACCATTTTGTTGGTGGATAGCAGTGAGACCCGGAACTGCTATCATGCGATGTTGCATACTTGCATTGCATGTACTATTTCCCTAAAGTTTAATCTGTTGGAGAGGAGATTTATTTATTTACTTAGATCTGCAGCAAAATCCGCGATGATTAATTGCTATGTTGCTTGGATATCTGACTCTAAACTAGCTGGAGTTTAACTGTCTTAATCAAGGTTAATTGAGGAAGAAGGTTTCTGTTATTTTGTTCCCTATTCTTTTGTCAGCCTTCACCACTCTCATAAATATCTAAATTCTTCACCTCTACCTGACGCATGCCATGTTCTATTTGTGCTGGCTGAGCATTAAGATGCAGAGGAAACTAAACAGCCTTACAATTTCATTACTGAATCTAGGGGTATGGTTGGGCTTAGATATTTTATATATGCTGTCAATATGTAGCAAGTGTTAATTGTTTCCTTATTTCTCGAATGTGTATGTGCAGGTTTTGGATGGAACATTCATGGAGGAGCCTGGATCTGGTGCCGTAGGGTATATTGATAATAAAAGGATTTCTGTTGGCACACTAGAGTGGGTGAAAAGGTAGTTTCTTCTTTCTACTTTTAGGTCACTATCTTTTTCTGTTGGACAATGATATCCGTCTTAGCTAGAGTCATGTTTTGATGCTACCCCAAACTGTGCAGGCATGGAGTTCTTGAGAATCCTTTCCAAGAATCTGATGATTTTAAGAACCAATCAGTAGTATATGTGGGAGTTGATAGTGTCCTTGCTGGTCTAATTTACGTTGAGGACCAAATCAGAGAAGACGCAAGGCATGTTGTTGAATCTTTGTCGAAACAAGGGATTAGCACTTATTTACTGTCTGGTGACAAAAAGAATGCTGCCGAGTACGTTGCATCTGTTGTTGGCATCCCTAAGGAAAATGTAAGCACTACTTACAAGATCAGAACCTCCAAATTAGTTAGGGGCTGTTCTTTGTGCCTCTTTGTATGTTACAACATGCAAAGTGGACCTAATGTTACAGGATATAGCTAGGGATCAAAAGTGTCTGCTGCTCTAAAGAGAACAACCCAGACCATAAAAGCAGATTAGCTAAAACTGATAGGAGGAATTTTCTCTGAGATTTATAATTAGACCTTGATCTCTAGCATCATTACTCAAAGAATTTGTAAGTTGTGTCATTCATTACCTTTCTATTAAGATAAGAAAAAATTGTACAAGTCCATAGCTGTCAGTTCTCAAGTTGGTTCTTTTTAAAGGTGTACAACTTATTATGTGGCCACACCAATATTTTTAAATTACACTGAGATATGGAAGGGTTTACACTGAGATTTTTGCTGAATGTTTCTCAAAGTGACAATACACATCCCTAAAGATCCGTTTTCCTATCCCTAAAGATCCGTTTTCCTATCCCTAAAGATCAGCTACTCAATCCCTGTAAATCTGCCCTTTAAATCCCTCCAAATCTTCTATGTTATCATAATATTTATCTATATAATTACTACAACAAATCTTTATAATTAAAATTA
>JBCEWC010013259.1:0-15203 GCA_038996855.1 Solanum aculeatissimum
ACCCCTCAGGTATTGACTTATCTCCCCATGGGACTGCGGTGCCTGTTGTTTCTGGTCAGGCACAGCCTCCCATCCCCCCCTATTTGTATCTCTGAAATGCAGCCCTTACCCCCCTGTTAATGCTGGGACATCTGTGGATGTGCTTGGTGGTTCGGATGGTGTAGATGGGATGCAAATTAATCAATTTTTGCTTCTGGATGAGGATCATGATGTTGGTGAAGGGGCTGCTTCTGAGGTGTCACCACATACCATAAAAGATATTGTGCAAAATTCCCCCATCAACAGAACTGGAAACAAGGAACATCTGCAACAGATTGCTGAAACTGTTGTTCTGCCGAATATTATAGGTGGGATGGCTACGGATTTTGGTTCTCATGCTAATCCTAGCAAGATGGGATCAGCAGGGAATAAGAACAACCTTAGCAAAAAGAAAAGGGATGCGCAAAAAAAGAGGACTCAGAATCTTTCTCCACGTTATAGTCCTAAGACTACTGTTTCTGCACATATTGTAGTGCACTCTTTTATTGAGTTGGATGCTCAACGAAGGAAGATTATTAATAATGACAACCTTCAATGCCCATATTTTCTTGTTCGCACTGCAGCAAGATCATAATGGAGATATGTCACTGCTTTGTTGATTTTACTTATCACTGCTTCATGGCTTTTTTACTTGGAAGAAAATAATGGATGCATTTTATTTCTATGCCGAATTGCCGTTTTCCCTGCTGTTGTGAATACGGTTACCATCTTTGGGTGCCGATTCTGTGACCGTTTCAACTCCGATTTGGCTGATTCAAAAGTCCACAGCACTCAACGTTTTGCAAGGAACATTGTGGTATATTTGGATTTTCAACAACACGCGTGTTTTTACCTCAATATAAATGGAAATGTTTTCATTTTTGGTAAAATATCCGAGGAAACAAATTGATTTCTGAATTCAAAATGCTCTGCTAATGTTGATGTCAATTTTAATATTGGAGATTCTATTGCACTAAATGTGGCACATAACATTATAGTATAATATAAATATTTAAAAGTTTGTTTTATAGGCATAAATGACAATTTTGCTTGTTCGTTTAGCTCTAACAATTTTCTACCATAATAAGGGTTTCGACCCGTTTCATTTTGGGGTCGGGTTTCAAGCAGTCGGGACTCAGCCCGGCCCATTAATCGGGTTTCCGGCGGTTCCTGCCAGCCTCAGGGTTGGAAATGGTTTGGTACGATTTTATGGGATGGAATAGGAAAAACACAATTAGGGCAATTTTCAACGGTTTTACCCACAATTCTTGGCATTTCCCGGATATGGGGCTAACTTTCCTAAAAACTTATACCGGGGGGTTCATAACAAGCCAAGGAAGAGGCCCAGGTCGCCTCGCGAGGTTGGAGATGGCCAGGTGGGGTTTTATACCAGAAGGAACAGGTAATAGGCGATTTTAGAAGTTTTTCGTGGGTGTTAGTCCACGGTTCCTAGCGCTGCCTAGGGCTCAGGGACAACTTTCATAAAAAAATATACCGAGAGGTCAATAACAAAATTGGAAAGAATCTTAGGTGCCCAGCGCGGTTGTAGATTTCCTGGTACAAATTAATGGGCCAAAGAATAGGAAACCAACGATTTCAGTAGTTTTTCGTGGGTGTTAGTCCATGCTTTCTAGTATTGTCCAATTCTCGAGGTAAAATTTCACAAATAATTATACTAAAGGGTTCATAACGAGCATGGCAACAGGCTCAAGTGGCCCAGCGAGGTTGGATATGGACTTGTAGTATTTTATGGGCCAAGGAACAATAAACAGGCAATTTAGGAAAACAAAGTCGCATCAAAACATACAACAACACAAAGTGAGGATGAAATAGACAGCCAAAACCGTCAGTTACAAAAAGGGACTAACCAGATCCTTGAGAAAGACACGATGAAGGCCCAAAAAAATAACCAGGAACAACTCACTCATTCAGGGGTATTAGCCCATGATTATTGGTGTTGCTCAGGGCTCGGGGATAATATTCTTGAATTTTTTTACCGAGTGGTCTATTATGGCCCAAGGAAAAGGAAAAATGGTGATTTGGACAATTTTTCGTGGGTGTTATCCCACAGTTCCGGACGCTGCCCAG
The DNA here is from genome assembly GCA_038996855.1 of Solanum aculeatissimum. Classification (NCBI taxonomy): domain Eukaryota; kingdom Viridiplantae; phylum Streptophyta; class Magnoliopsida; order Solanales; family Solanaceae; genus Solanum; species Solanum aculeatissimum. The sequence continues at coordinate 2,107 of JBCEWC010013259.1, forward strand.
AGCTCGGGGCTAACATTCCCAGAAAATTATACTGAGAAGTCTGTAACAATCCACAAAAGAGGCTCATGTGGCCCGACGAGTTTGGAGATGGACATCCAGGATTTATGGGCCAAAGAACAGGCAACAAGCGGTTTGGGCAATTTTTCATGGGTGTTAGGCCCACGGTTCCTAGCGCTGCCCGGGGCTCAGGGATAACTTTCCTAAAAAATTATACCGAGAGGTCCATAATGATCCAGGCAAGAGGCCCAGGTGGCCTTGGGGGGTTGGAGAGGGCATGGTAGGATTTTATGGGCCAAAGAACTAAAAATAGGCAGTTTGGGCAGTTTTTCGTGGGTGTTAGCCCATGATTCCTGGTGCTTCCCGAGGCTTGTGGCTAACTTTCCCAAAATATTATACCAAGGGGTCCTTAACGAGCCACGCAAAAGTCCTAGGTGGCTCAACGAGGTTGAAAATGGCTTGGTATTATTTTATGGGCCAAGGAATAAGAAAAGGGAGATTTGACCAATTTTTTGTGAGTTTTAATCCACGGTTCCTGGCGCTTCTTGGGGCTAACTTCCCCAAATAAATTATATTGAGGGGTCCGTAACGAGCCAGGCAAGAGGCCAAGGTGGCCCAATGGGATTGGAGATGGTCTGGTAGGATTTTATGGGCAAAGGAATATGAAACAGGCAATTTGAGCATTGTTTCGTGGGTGTTAGCCCACGATTCCTGGCATTTCCTGGGTCTCGGGGTCAACTTTACAAAAACTTTATGGCCCACCGGGCCTCTTGCAATGGTCTGTTAATATTTTATGGACTAAGAAACAAGAAACAAATGACTTTTGCAATTTTTCATGGGTGTTAGCCCACGGTTCCTGGAGTTGCCCGGGGCTCGGGGCCAACTTTCCCAAAAATATTTACCGAGAGATCTGTAACAAGCCAGTACAGAGGCCTAAGTGGCCCTCTGAGGTTGGATATGTCCTGGTAGCATTTTATAGGCCCAAGAACAAGAAACAGGCGATTTGGAAACTTTTTCATGGGTATTAACTCACGGTTCCTGGCGCTTCTCGGTGCTCGGGGCCAACCTTCCCAAAATATTATACCAATGGGTTTGTAACGAGCCAGGCAAGAGGCCCAAGTTGCCCGCTGGGATTGGATATGGCCTGGTAGTATTTTATGGGCTAAGCAACAAGAAACAAGCAATTTGAGCAGTTTTTTGTGGGTGTTAGCCCACGGTTCCTGGCACTGCTCGGGGCTCGCGGACAACTTTCCCAAAATATTATACCGTGAGGTCTTTAATGATCCATGAAAAAGTCCCAGGTGACCCGCTGGGGTTGGATATGACCTGATAGTATTTTCTGGGCTAAGGAACAAGAAACAAGCGATTTGAGCAATGTTTTGTGCGTGTTAGCCCATGGTTCTTGGCGCTGCCCAGGGCTCGGGTCCAACTTTCCCAATATATTATATCAAGGGGTCTGTAATGATCCAGGTAAGAGGCTTAGTGGCCCACCGAAGTTGGATATGACCTGGTAGTATTTTATGAGCCAAGGAACAAGAAACAGGCGATTTGGGTAGTTTTCCGAGGGGTGTTAGCCCACGATTCCTGGCGCTGCTCGGGTCTCAGGGACAACTATCCAAAACAATTATATTGAGAGGTCTTTAATGAGCCCGGCAAGAGTCCCAGGTGGTCCACCGAGGTTGGATATGACCTTATAGTATTTTATGGGTCAAGGAATAAGAAATAGGAAATTTGGGCAGTTTTTCGTGGGTGTTAGCCCACGATTCCTGGCGTTGCCTGGGGCTCGGGGCCAACTTTCCCAAAATATTATACCGAGGGGTCTGTAACAAGCCAAATAAGAGGCCAAGGTGTCCCGTCGTGATTGGATATTGTCTGGTAGTATTTTATGGGCCAAGAAACAAGAAACAAACGACTTGGGTAATTTTTCATGGGTAACGCCCACGGTTCCTGGTGCTGCTCGGGGCTCGAGGCCAGCTTTCTGAAAAAATTACACCAATTAGTCTATAACAATTCGGGAAAAAGGCCCAGGTGGCTCGTCCGATTTAGATATGGCCTGGTAGTATTTTATGGGTCAAGGAATAAGAAACAGGCGATTTGGGCAACTTTTCGTGGATGTTAACCCACGGTTCCTGGCGCTTCCCGGGGCTTGGAGCCAACCTTCCCAAAAAATTATACTGAGGGATCTGTAACAAGCCAGCACAAAGGCCCAGGTTGCTCGTCATGGTTGGATATAGTCTGGTAGTAATTTATGGGTCATGGAACAAGAAACAGGCGATTTGGGCAGTTTTTTGTGGGTGTTAGCCCATGATTCCTGGCGCTGCCCGGGGCTCGGGCCCAACAATTCTAAAAAATTATACCAATGGGACTATACCGAGCCAAGTAAGAGGTCCAGATGGCTCGCTGGGGTTGGATATGGCCTGGTAGTATTTTATGGGCCAAGGACTAAGACACAAATAATTTGGACAGTTTTTCGCGGGTATTAACTTACAATTCCTAGCGCTATCCAGAGCTCGGGGACAACTTTCCCAAAAATTATAAAAAAATATTTGTAAAGAGTCAGGTAAAAGGCCAAGGTGGAGCCCGCTGGGGTTGGATATTGCCTGGTAGTATTTTATAGGGCAAGGAACAAGAAACAGACGATTTTGACAATTTTTCGTGGGTGTTAGCCTACAGTTCATGCCGCTGCCCAGTGCTCGGGGTCAACTTTCCTAAAAATTTATACCAAAGGGTATGTAAAGGGCCAGGCAAAAGGCCCAGGTGGCCCGTTGGGGTTGGATATGACCTGTTAGTATTTTATGGGCCAAAAAACAAACAGGCAATTTAGGCAGTTTTTCGAGGGTGTTAGCCCATGGTTCTTGACGATGCTCGAGGCTAACTTTCCCAAAAACATATATCGAGGGGTCTGTAACGATCCAGGAACGAGGCCCAGGTGGCCCACTGGGGTTGGATATGGCTTGGTAGTGTTTTATGGGCCAAGGAACAAGAAAGAAGCGATTTGGGAAATGTTTTGTACGTGTTAGCCTACGATTCGTGCCACTGCCCAGTGCTCGGGGTTAACTTTCCTAAAAACTTATACCAAAGGGTATGTAAAGGGTCAGGCAAAAGGTCCAGGTGGCCCGTTCGGGTTGGATATGACCTGTTACTATTTTATGGGCTAAGAACAAAAAACAGGCGATTTAGGCAGTTTTTCGAGGGTGTTAGCCCATGGTTCCTGATAATGCTCGAGGCTAACTTTCCCAAAATATTTTATCGATGGGTCTGTAACGCTCCAGGCAAGAAGCCCAGGTGGCCTACTGGGGTTGGATATGGCCTGGTAGTGTTTTATGGGCCATGGAACAAGAAACAGGCAATTTGGGAAATGTTTCATGGGTGTTAGCCTACGGTTCCTGGCGCTGCCGAGTTCTCGGGGTCAACTTTCCCAAAATATTATACCAAAGGATTTGTAAAGAGCTAGGCAAAAGGTCCAGGTGGGGCTCGCTAGGGTTGGATATTGCCTGGTAGTATTTTATAGGGCAAGGAATAAGAAACAGATGATTTTGGCAATTTTTCGTGGGTGTTAGCCTACGGTTCATCCCGCTGCCCAGTGCTCGGGGCCAACTTTCCTAAAACATTATACCAAAGGGTCAAGCAAAAGGCCCAGGTGGCTCGTTGGGATTGGATATGACCTGTTAGTATTTTATGGGCCAAGAACAAAAGACAGGCGATTTAGGCAGTTTTTCGACTGTGTTAGCCCATGGTTCCTGGCAATGACCGAGGTCAACTTTCCTAAAACATTATATCGAGGGGTCCGTAACGATCCAGGCATGAGGCTCAGGTGGCCCCCCGAGTTTGGACATGGCCTGGTAGTATTTTATGGGCCAAGGAAAAAGAAAAGATTAATTTGGGCAGTTTTTTGTGGGTGTTACCCAACGGTTCCTAGTGCTGCCCGATGCCAACTTTCTCAAAACATTATACCGAAGGGTCTTTAATGAGCTAGGCAAGAGGTCCAAGTGGCATGATGGGGTTGGATATGACCTGGTATTATTTTATGGGCCAAGAAATAAAAAATAGGTAATTTAGGCAATTTTTCGTGGGTGTTAGCTCACAGTTCCTAGCGCTGCACAGGGCTCGGGCCCAACTTTCCTAAAAAATTATACCGAGCTGTCTATAACGATTTAGGAAAAATGCCCAGGTGTCCCGTCGGGGTTAGATATGTTCTGGTAGTATTTTATTGGCCAAGGAACAAGAAACATACAATTTGGGTAGTTTTTCGTTAGTGTTAGCCCATGGTTCCTAGCGCTGCCTGGTGCTTGGGGTCAGTTTTCCCAAACTATTATACTGAGGGGTCTATCACGATACAAGGAAGAGGATTAGGTTGCCCACCGAGGTTTGATATACCCTGGTAGTATTTTATGGGCCAAGGAACAAGAAAAAGACGATTTGGGTAGTTTTTCGTGGGTGTTACACCACGATTTCTGGCTCTGCCTAGGGCTCGGGGTAAACTTTCCCAAAAGATTATACTGAGGGGTCTGCAAAGAGCTAGGCAAGAGGCCCAGGTGGCCCACCGGCGTTGGACATGGCCTAGTCGTATTTTATGAGCCAAGGAACAACAAACAAGCGATTTGGGCAGTTTTTCGTGGATCTTAGCTCATAGTTTCTGGCGATTCCCGGGGCTAATTTTTCCAAAACATTATACCGAGGGGTCTGTAACGACCCAAGCAAAAGGCCTAGGTGGCCCACCGGGTTTGGATATGGCCTGGTAGTATTTTATGAGCAAAGAAACAAGAAATAGGCAATTTGGCAGTTTTTTCATGTGTTTTAGCCCACGGTTCCTGGTGCTGCCCAGAGCTCGGGGCCAACATTCTCAAAATATTATACTGAGGGGTCTGTAACAAGCCAGGCAAGAGGACCAGGTGGCCTTCTGGGGTTGGATATGGCCTGGTAGTATTTTATAGGCTAAGGAACAAGAAACAGGCGATTTGGATAGTTGTTTTGTGGATGTTAGCCCACGGTTCCTAGCGCTGCTCAAGGATCGGGGCCAACTTTCCCAAATATTCATACTGAGGGGTCTATAACGAGTCAGGCAAGAATCTCAGGTGTCCCACCGATGTTGGATATAGCTTGGTAGTATTTTATGGGCAAGGAATAAGAAATAACCAATTTTGGAAATTTTTTATGGGAGTTAGCCAACAGTTCTTGGCGCTTCCCAGGGCAAACTTTCCAAAAAATTATACCGAAGGGACTGTAATAATCCAGCCAAGAGGCCTAGGTGGCCCGCCGAAGTTGGATACGGCCTGGTAGTATTTTAAGGGCCAAGGAACAAGAAACTGGCAATTTGGGTAGTTTTTCGTGGAATTAGCCTAAGGTTCCTGGTGCTGCCCGGGGCTAACTTTCCCAAAAACTATACCGAGGGGCCTGTAATGAGCCAGGCAAGAGGCCCAGGTGGCCCACCAGGGTTGGGTATAGCCTTGTAGTATTTTATGGGCCAAGGAATTAGAAATAGGCTATTTTGGCAATGTTTCATAGGTGTTAACCCACGGTTCCTAGTGCTGTCTGGGGATCGGGGACCACTTTCCCAAAAACTCATACCAAGGGTTCTGTAACAAGCCAGGTAAAAGGCCCAGGTAGCCTGTCGGTATTGGATACAACCAGGTAGTATTTTGTTAGCCAAGGAACAAGAAATAGAGGATTTGGGAACCTTTCGTTGGTGTTAGCCCATGGTCCTCGCGTTGCCCTGGGCTCGGGGAAAACTTTCCCAAAATATTATACCGAGGGGTCTATAACGAGCCAAGAAAGAAGTTGAGGTAGCCCGTTGGGGTTGCATATGGCATGGTAGTATTTTATTGGCCAAGGAATAAGAAACAAATAATTTTTTGTGGTTGTTATCCCACAGTTCCTGGCATTGCCCGGGCCTCGGGGCCAACTTTCCCAAAAATTTATATCGAGAGATTTGTAACAAGCCAGGAAATAGGCCTAAGTATCTTGTCAGTGTTGAATATGTCCTGGTAGTTTTTTATGGGCAAAGAAACAAGAAACAAGCGATTTGGGTAGTTTTTCGTGGGTGTTAGCCCACGACTCCTGGAGTGGCCCGGGGCTAACTTTCCTAAAACGTTATACCGAGAGGTTTCTAACAAATAGGGCAAGAGGCCAGGTGGCCCACCATAGTTGTATATGGCCTGGTAGAATTTATTGGCCAAGAAAAAAGAAACAGGCAATTTGGGCAATATTTCGTGGGTGTTAGCCCACGGTTCCTATTGGTACTCGGGGCTGGAGGAAAACTTTTGCAAAATATTATACCGAAGGGTCTATAATGTGCCCCACAAAAGATCCAGGTTGCCCGACGGGGATGGATATGGCCTGGTAGTATTTTATGGGACAAGAACATGAAACAAACGATTTAGGAAGTTTTTCATGGGTGTTAGCCCACGGTTCCTGGCGTTGCCTAGGTCTCGAGGCAAACTTTCCCTAAATATTAAACCAAGGGGTCTATAACGAGCCAGGAAAGAGGCCCAGGTAGCCTGCCGATGTTGGATATGGCCTGGTAGTATTTTATGGGTCAAGGAACAAGAAACAGGCAATTTGAGCAATTTTTCGTGGGTGTTAGCCCACGATTCCTGGTGTTGCCCGGGGCTCAGGGACAACTTTCCCAAAACATTATACCGAGGGGTCTGTATCGAGACAGACAAGAGGCATAGGTGGTCCGCCGGGATTGGATATGGCCTGGTAGTATTTTATGGGTAAAGAACAAGAAATAGACAATTTGGTTAGTTTTTCGTGGATGTTAGCTCACGGTTCCTAGCACTGCCCGGGGCTCAGGCCCAACTTTCCCAAATAATTTTACCTAGGGATCTGTAACGAGTAAGTCTAAAGGCCCAGGTGGCCCCCCGGGGTTGGATATGGATTCGTAGTATTTTAAGGACCAACGAACAAGAAACAAGCGATTTGGGCAGTTATTCGTAAGTGTTAGCCCATGGTTCCTGGCGCTGCTTGGGGATCTAGGATAACTTTCAAAAAATATTATACCGAGGGGTCTGTAACGAGCCAGGAAAGAGGCACAGGTGGCTCACCGGGGTTAGATATGGCCAGGTAGTATTTTATGGGCCAAGGAACAAGAAACAGGCAATTTGGGCAGTTTTTCATGTGTGTTAGTCCACAGTTCCTGGCGCTTCCGGGGGCTCGAGGCCAACTTTCCTAAAAACATATTCCGAGGGGTCTGTAACGAGCAAAGCAAGAGGTCCAAGTGGCGTGCCGGGTTTGGATATTGTCAGGTAGTATTTTATGTGCCAAGGACCAAAAAACAGGTGATTTGGCTAGTTTTTCGTGGGTGTTAGCCCACGGTTCCTGTCTCTTCCCGGGGATCGGGGCAAACTTTCTCAAAATGTTATACCAAGGGGTTTGTAACAAGTCAGCCAAGAGGCCAAGTCGCCTGGTAGTATTTTATGGGCCAAGGAACAAGAAATAGGTGATTTGGATAGTTTTTCGTGAGTGTTACCCACGGTTCTTGGCGTTGCCCGAGGCTCGGAGCCAACTTTACAAAACATTTATATCAAGATTTTTGTAACAAGTCAGGCGAGAGTCCCAGGTGGCCTGCTGGGGTTTGATATGACTTGGTATTATTTTATAGGCAAAGTAACAAGAATTAGGCAATTTGGGTAGTTTTTTGTGGATGTTAGCCCATGGTTCTTGGCGCTGCCCGGGACTAGGGGCCAACATTCCAAAAAAAATATACCAAAGAGTCTGTAACGAGTCAGTCAAGAGGCCAAGGTGTCCCGTTATGGTTGGATATGGCCTGGTAGTATTTTATGGGTCAAGGAACAAGAAACAGTCAATATGGTATGTTTTTCGTGGCTGTTATCCCAAGGTTCCTGGCGCTTTTCGAGGGGTCAGGGGTAACTTTCCAAAAAAATTATATCGAAGGGTCTATAAAGAGACAGGCAAGAGGCCTAGGTGGCCCGCTGAGGTTGGATATGACCTGGTAGTATTTTATGGGCCAAGGAACAAGAAACAGGCGATTTGGGTAGTTTTTCGTGGGTGTTAGCCCACGGTTCCTGACACTGTCCGCGGCTCAGGGCCAATTTTCCCAAAATATTATACCAAGGGGTCTGTAATGACCCAGGCAAGAGAACTTGGTTGCCCTCCTTGTTTGGATATGGCCTGGTAGTATTTTATGGGCCAAGGAACAAGAAATAGGCGATTTAGGCAGTTTTTCAAGGATGTCAGCACACGGTTTATGGCGCTGCCTGGGCTTGGGGCTAACTTACCCAAAACATTATACCGAGGGGTCTGTAATGAGTCAGGCAAGAGGCCCAGGTGGCCCACCGGGGTTGGATATGCTCTGGTAGTATTTTATGAGCGAAGGAATAAGAAACAAGCGATTTTAGTAGTTTTTCGTGAGTGTTAGCGCACGGTTCCTATCGCTGCCAAGGGCTCAGAGTCATCTTTCCCAAAAAATTATACCAAGGGATCTGTAACAAGCCAGGCAAGAGGCCTAGGTGGCCCACAGGGGTTTTATATAGACTGGTAGTATTTTATGGGCCAAAGAACAAGAAATAGGTGATTTAGGAAGTTTTTAGTGGGTATTCGCCCATGGTTCCAGGTGCTACCGGTGGCTAGGGGTCAACTTTCCCAAAATATTTTACTGAGGGGTCTATAATAAGCCAGGTAAGAAGCACAAGTGGCCCGCCGAGATTAGATATGGCCTGGCAATATTTTATAGGCTAAGAAAAACAAACAGGCAATTTTTCGTGGGTGTTAGCCCACAGTTTCTGGTGCTGCCCGGGGTTCGCGGCCAACTTTCCCTAAAAATTATACCGAGGGGCCTGTAAGGAGTCAGGTAAGAGGCTCAGGTAACCCGTCGGGGTTATGTTTGGCCTGGTTATATTTTATAGGTCAAGGAACAAGAAACAGAAGATTTGGGTAGTTTTTCGTGGGTGTTAACTGCAGTTCGTTGTGCTGCCTTGTGCACAAGGAAACCTTTTCCATACAAATTATCGAGGGGTTTGTAATGATTCAAGCAACAGTCCAAGGTTACTCGCCGGGTTGGATATGGCCTTGCACTATTTTATGGGTTAAGGAACAAGAAACAGACGGATTGGGAAGTTTTTCATGGATATTAGCCCACAGTTACTGGCGCTTCCCGGGGCTCGGGGAAAACTTTCCTAAACAATTATACCAAGGGGTCTGTAACGAGCCAGGCAAGAGGCCCAGGTGGCCCGCTGGGGTTGGATATGGTCTAGTAGTATTTTATGGGCAAATAAACAAGAAACGAGCGATTTGGGCAGTTTTTCGGGGGTGTTATCCCATAGCTCCTAACGCTGTCCGGGGCTCGGGGCCAACTTTTCCAAAATATTATATCGAGGGGTCTATAATGGTCCAGGTAAGAGGACCAAGTAGTCTGTCAGGATTAGATATGGTCTGGTAGCATTTTATGTGCCAAGGAACAAGAAACAGGAAATATGGGTAGTTTTTTGTGGGTGTTAGCCCACGGTTCCTGGCGTTGCTCGGGGCTCGCGGCCAAGTTTCACAAATTATTATGTCGAGGGATTTATAACGACCCAGTCAAGTGGCCCAGGAGGCACGCCAGGGTTGGATATGGCCTGATAGTATTTTATGGTCCAAAGAACAAGAAACAGGTGATTTGGGCAGTTTTTCAAGGGTGTAAACCCACGATTCTGATTCTTGGCTCTGCCAGGGGCTCAGGGTCAACATTCCCAAAATATTATATCAAGGGGTCTTTAACAAGCCAGGAAAGAGGCTCAGGTATCTCACTGAGATTAGATATGGTCTGGTTGTATTTTATGGGCCAAGGAAAAAGAAATAGGCGATTTAGGCAGCTTTTCATGGGTGTGAGCCCACGGTTCCTGGCGCTGCGCGGGGTTTGGGGACAAATTTCCCAAAATATTATACCGAGGGGTTTGTAACGAGTCAGGAAAGAGGCCCAGGTGGCTCGCCAGGGTGTGATATGGCCTGGTAGTATTTTATGGGCCAAGAAACAAGAACTAGGCGATTTGGGTCATTTTTCATGGGTATAAGCCCTCGATTCCTGGCGCTGGTCGGGCCTCGAGGCCACCTTTCCCAAAATATTATACCGAGGGGTCTTTAACGAGCCAGGTAAGAGGTCCAGGTGGCCCGCCAGGGTTGGATATGTCCTGGTAGTATTTTATGGGCCAAGGAACAAGAAATAGGCGATTTGGGCAGTTTTTCGTGGGTGTTAACCCATGGTTCATGGCGCTGTCAGGGGCTCGGAGCCAACTTTACCAAAACATAATACCCAGGGGTCTGTAATGAGCCAAGCAAGAGGCCCACATGGCCCGCTGAGGTTGGATAGGGCCTAGTAGTATTTTATGGGTCAAGGAACAAGAAACAAGCAATTTCAAAAAAAGATTGTGTATTAGCCCCCATTTCCTGGCGTTGCCCGTGACTTGGGGCCAACTTTCATAAAAAATTATATCAAGGGGTCTGTAATGATCTAGGCAAGAGGACCAGGTGGCCCGCTGGGGTTGAATATGTCCTGGTAGTATTTTTTAGGCCAAGGAAGAAGAAACAAGAGATTTGGGCAGTTTTTCGTGAATGTTATCCCACGATTCCTGATGTTGCATGGGGATTGGGGCAACCTTCCCCAAAATATTTCACCAAGGGGTTGGAAACGAGCTAGGAAAGAGGCCCAGGTAGCCCGCCGGGGTTGGATATGGCCTAGTAGTATTTTATGGGCCAAGGAACAAAAAATAGGCAATTTGGGTAATTTTTTGTAGGTGTTAGCCCACGGTTCCTTGTGTTGCCTGGGGCTCGGGGCCAAATTTTCCAAAACATTATACCGAGGGGTCTGTAATGAGCCAAGCTAGCATCCCAGGTGGCCCACCGGGTTTTATATGGCCTTATGTTATTTTATGGGCCAAGGAACATGAAACGGGCAATTTGGGCAGTTTTTTCATAGGTGTTAAACCACAGTTCTTGGCGCTGCCCAAGGATCGAGACCAAATTTTAAAATAATTTATACCAAAGGGTCTGTAACGAGCAAGGCAAGAGGCCCAAGTGGCCCGTTAGACATTGGATATGGCCTTGTAGTATTTTATGGATCAAGGAACTAAAAATAGGTGATTTTGGCAGTTTTTCTTTAGTGTTAGCCAATGGTTCCTGGCGTTGTTCGGGGCTCGGGGCCAAGTTTCCCAAAATATTATACTGAGGGGTCTGTAACGAGTCAAGCAAGAGGCCCAGGTGGCCCCCCGATGTTGGATATGGCCAGGTAATATTTTAAGGGCCAAGGAATAAGAAACAAGCGATTCGGGTAGTTTTTCGTGGGTGTTATCCCACGGTTCCTAGCACTGTCCGGGGCTCAGAGCCAACTTTTCTAGAAACTTATATCGAGGGGTCTGTAATGTGTTAAGAAAGAGGCGCAGGTGACCCGTCGAGGTTGGATATGGCCTGGTAGTATTTCCTGGGCCAAGGAATAATAAACAAGTGATGTGGGAAGTTTTTCATGGGTGTTAGCCCGCGGTTTCTGGCGCTGTCTGTGGTTCGGTGCCAACTTTTAAAAAAAACTATATCGAGGGGTCTATAATGATCCAAGCAAGACGTCTAGGTGGCGCACCGCCGTTGGATATGGCCTGGTAGTATTTTATGGGCCAAGGAACAAGAAACGAGCAATTTGGGTAGTTTTTCGTGAATGTTAGCCCACAGTTCTTGGAGCTACCCAGGGTTCGGGGCTAACTTTCTCAAAACCTTATACCGAGGGGTCTATAATAAGTCAGGCAAGAGACCCAAGTGGCCCACAGGGGTTTGATATGGCCTGGTAGTATTTTATGGCCTAAGGAACAAGAAATAGATAATTTGGGCAGTTTTTCATAGGTGTTAAGCCCACGGTTCTGGAGCTGCCCGGGGCTCGGGGCCAACTTTCCCAAAATTTTATACTGAGGGGTCTGTAATAATCCAGGCAAGAGGCCTAGGTATCCCATCGGGGTTGGATATCGTCTGTAGTATTTTATGGGCCAAGAAACAAAAAACAGGCGATTTTGGTAGTTTTTTGTGGGTATTAGCCTATGGTTCCATGCGTTACTGGGGTTCAGGGCTAACATTCGTAAACAATTATATCGAGGGGTCTATAACAAGCTAGGAAAGAGGTCTAGGTGGTCGACCGAGGTTGGTTATGTCTTGGTAATATTTTATAGGTTAAGGAATAAAAAATAAGCATTTTGGGCAAATTTTTTTGGGTGTTAGCTCTTGGTTCCGGGAGCTGCCCAAGGCTCGGAGCTGACTTTCCTAAAAAATCATACCTAGGGGTCATTAACGAGCCAAGCAAGGGGCCCGTGTAGCCCACCGGGGTTGGATATGGCCTTGTAGTATTTTATGGGCCAAGGAACAATAAACAAGTGATTTAGGCAGTTTTTCATGGGTGTTAGCCTACGGTTTCTGGTGCTACCCGGGGCTCGGGGCCAACTTTCCCAAACAATTATACTGAGGGGTCTGTAACGAGCCAGGAAAGAGACCCAAGTGGCCCATCGGGGTTTGATATGGCCTGATAGAATTTTATGGCCTAAGGAATAAGAAATAGGCAATTTGGGCAATTGTTTTTGGGTGTTAGCGCACGGTTCCTGGCACTGCCCTGGGCTCGGGGCCAACTTTCCTGAAACTTTATACCGTGGGGTCTTTAACGAGCCAGGCAAAAGGCCCAGGTAGCCCGCTAAGGTTGGATATGACCAGACAGTATTTTATGGGCTAAGGAAAAATAAATAGACGATTTGAGCAATTTTTTTTGGGTGTTAACCCACGGTTCCTAGCGTTGCCCGGGGCTCGGGGCCAACTTTTCCAAAAAATTATACCGAGGGGTATGTAATGATCTCTTCAAAAGGTCTAGGTTCTCATCGGTGTTAGATATGTACTGGTAGTATTTTATGGTCCAAGAAACAAGTAACAGGCAATTTGGACAGTTTTTCGTGGGTATTAGCCTATGGTTCCAGGCGTTAACGAGGGCTCGGGGCCAACTTTCTAAAACAATTATACCGAGGGGTCTATAACGAGCTAGTCTATATCATGACCATGGCTCTTATATTTATTTGGTTTCAACTACATTATTTTTGCAGTTGCTGAATTTTGTGGAAACGTTGAGTTGTGTAGGCTGACTGAGT
>JBCEWC010013260.1:0-15201 GCA_038996855.1 Solanum aculeatissimum
AAGTAGGGGTTGATTTTATCTCTACGGAACATTCTTTTTAAAGTGCGTACAAGATTTAATAGTAAGGGCGCTACAATAAGAGTATATATACTATGATGGTATTAACGAATAAATGGATAGTGTTTTCACTTAACCACTGCTTCTCCATCTTTGATGTCATTAGAGTAATATATATTTTGATGATATCAAGTATCAATTGAGCAATTTTTTCATTGAAACATTGTATGTTCTTCCTTGATGTTATCAAAATTTATATACTCTAATGGTATCGATAAATAACTTAGTAGTGTTTTCATTAAAGCACAATTTCTTCCTCTTTGATGCCATCAAAGTATTAAGTAGTTTCAATAAAGTATTGTATTTTCCTTCTTGATACATCAGAGTATAAATATATACTTTCATGCTATTAGATGCGCAAGAATAGTTTAAAACATAGAGTATAAAAATAAGGAGACAATCGCTTGTAAATAGATTCTTTTTTTGGAGTATAATTGTTTTTCCCCCTTTTTAAGTATTGTTAGACACTCGATTCTTGCTCAATCCATTTATATCAGTTGGTTAATCTTTTTGAATTTAAAAAAGAAATATTTTTAAAAATTGTTTTGATGTTATTTTGTTATTTTGTTATTTTATTATACAAAATATTTTACTATATTAAAATATTTTATATGTTTTCTTACATATTGTTATAAGTAATATACCTGTATAAATTAATCCTATATTATTTATTTGAAAATAAATTGAGCACATATTTTAAATTATTAATTTAAGGTAATTTATTTTTAATTATTACAATTAGTCTATTTTTGTAATATTTTGGTCGTTAAAAGTTGTCATTTGTCTTGTGTCAAATGCTTACAATAAATTTTGACAGTTCATTATAATATCACGCATGTTTAGGAAAATTATTTTTTAAATTTAATACAAATATATTTTGACATTATATTTTATCCCTGAAAAAATTGATTATTTAAGTAAGTTAATCAAATTTAAATTTAAAATATGTTAAGACAACTTTTTTCTCTTTTGGCATGATTCCTTGATTTTAGAGGTTCCCAATTCAACATAATTTTAGAAAGATATTTATAGAGCTTTTGGATAAGTACATTGTTGTATTTCACTTATGATGTGCTACCGGAGAATTATTTATAGATATCTCAAATTGAAATTATTTTATTCTTTTTTATCAGAATAAGTCATTGTTGCGGACTCGTATTTTTTATATGTGAATTTTATGTCTAGTTGTGAATTAGAAAATATATATTCTGACAGATGATGTCCATTTTACTATTTGATTGTGGGGCTATGTGTGGTTGCCTTCAGATCTATGGTTATTGTTGTAATTCCAATATCAATGAAATGTAAGGTTTAGCATGTGTGGCCTTTGGGGGAAAAGGTTTTATCTAAATTGAAATCCTTATTGGATAGTTTCATGGGTCTAACTCAGAAAAGTGTTTGAGACGTAAATGATGCTCAAAACATAGGAATTTTGATTGTTATAGCTATTACAGGCTCCAAATATGTGGGAAGAATTCATAGTGACTGTGTCAAGGCTAGAATAAGGTATGTTAAGGTTATTTTTTCTTCTTTACATAAATCCTTAGAGTCGAAGTATGATGTAGCTAGTACATTATAGATAAGATACTCATAATCACACCTATAGATAGAGACCCCATGATAAATATGACTTAGAAATTATGTAGGTCTCTGATAGTTCACTTGCTTACTTTTTGATCATTACTTGTCTATGGTTGCTTTGAGATTGTTGTAGCCTCTTCAGTTACATCAGCCTTGCAGGCTCAGTTACAAGAGTGTTGTATGTTCAGTTACAAGATCCTTACATACTTAGTTACAAGAGTCTTGTGTGCTCAGTTATAAAAGCTTTGCGTGTTCGATTACAAGAGTCTTGTGTACTCAAATACAAACACATGAATCTAGTAAGCTAATATATAGGTAAAAGACTTTTGTGTAATAAGATACAAATGTATGAAACTTCTGTTCTTAGATACAAATACATAAGCTTGGTGTGGTCAAATGTAGATATAGGAGCCTTATGTGCTAAAATAATGATGCACGAGTCTTATTTGCTCAAATATACATACAAGAGTCTAGTGTACTCAAATAAAGATATACAAGACTTATGTGCTCTGCTCTGATCTAGATTTTGAAGTCTTGTATAATCAGATACAAATACAAAAGTTTTGTGTGTACTCAGATAAATACATGAATCTAGTATGCTCAAATATTGATAGATTAGTATTGTGTGCTCAAATATAAATACAACAAGCCTTGTATTCTTGATTACTCAAATCCTCCGTGCTAAAAGACGGAGATAGCCTATGAACGAAATAATATACAATTGTTTTGGGGTCTATATAGATATATAATTGCCTTTGGAGCTCTACAAATGTACAATAGTCGTTACCATTATACAGTAGTTATATAGTTGCCTTCGAGGTGAGCTATATTGTAATGATCCTCCGGTTCATTTCAATTTTTCTAGGTATTTTATCTTGGTTAAAGCCTACCTATAGTGATCTCGAATTATTTGTGACTACCTGGAGCTCATAATTTGATTGCCTTATTGCTTGTTTGAAAGATGTGTGAATTTTTGTAATATTGGATGATTTAAAGTTGAAAATGAGTTTAGCAGTAAAGTTAGAGTAAATGACATCGGAACAAAATTCTAGCAGTTCCATCAGCTCTGAAATGGCCAAATTAGGTTAGGAGCATGTCCGACGTTAGTTATATCGGGATTTGAAAATTTAGCCACCAAAATGAGTCAATAGTCGACTTTAGTCAACACCCTTGGTAAGCGTGCTCAAATGAAAATTCTGACAATTTGATTAGCTTTGAAACGTCGAGTTTGGTGTAGGATGACCTTTCGTTCAGTTCCTGAGGCTTCCGGATGCTTTTTGACCCCCTTGGTCGATTTCAATATTGAAAAGTGGGACCCACATTGGATCAAAACGATCATCGCTGGAAATGTTTACAACACCGTTAAGTTTGAAATGCCATTTCTGAATAGATTTCATATATGATTTGTATTTTTGCGACTCTAGATGAGGCCGGAGCATCAAAATTAAATTTGAGTAGTTGTTTAAAAATTAAAGGTGGCAATGACGTGGCCCGCGATGGCGTGCCACGTGACAGGCGACAAGTAAAAAAAAGGGAAAAAGGTATATAATCTATAAAATTTCTAGATTTGTATCAAAACAAACGAAGCAACTTTGACCAATAATATTTTACTCATTTTTTATTCGTTTTGAGTGATTTAAAAGGCTAACTTGTGTATTTTTATGAGAGGAACATCGTAGGAGCATTAGAAATTGGTTTTAGCATATGCCGTTTGAGGTAAAATTTACTATTTTTGCTGTTGTATAACATTATGAGTTTCAGAAACTTCAACATGTGATTTCTTATCCGTTTTGAGTCAAATTTTGGTAAAATTTAAGTCTATTACATGTGTTTTTGCAAGACGCACGTTGTGATAATGTCAAAATTAATTGACAGAGCTCCGTTTGATGCAAAAATATGATTTTAGTTGCTATTTATGTTTGTATTTTTAGAAAATTTGGAATGCGATAACTCGATCGTTTTAAATCGGTTTTTAATGAAATTTTAGTCTAAATTGAAGAGTTTTTTTAGGTGCACACAGTGGTATTAAAGATTTTTTTTAAATTACTCGGTTTGAGAGAAAGTTGAGGTCAAACTGGCTGCCATAAATAGATTTTATCAAAAAGAAGTATTTTCCATTTTTGGGTTGTTTTATACCATTTAGACCTCAGATTGAGCCTGAATTTCAGGTACAAGCTCAGGGAAGTATGGAGAATATTATATGGGCTTTGTTTTAAAAAATTTCTGTGGGCCCACTTTTTGGCTCGAAAACTAACCTAAGCCCATTTTCTATGACTTTAATATCAAAATGACCATATTGACACTGCGATTTCATTTTTGACAATTTAATAGTATTTTGAGATCGCTAAGAGGAGTACAATCCCTGTTAATTAGATAGGAGTGTGTGTGATCGACATTTAGGTAGGCTAGATCTTTCTTTCTTGTCAAACTAAGTTAGAATATGTAAATGTTGTCTGGGATGACCCAAATATTTATGGAACATTGAGGGTATGTGTAACTAGCCTATTGTTTCCCTGTTGTATTTTTAGTTGTCTGGGTTGATAGAGTGATTAGTTGATTTGTTGTGGATCCTTCTGGGACTGATATACTAATTTCTACTGTATACTAATTGGTTGTTGCACTTTTAATTATCTTGAATTGACAGAACTATTGATTAACATGCTGAGAATGCCTGTGACTGCTATATTCATTGTCTACTGTAATTATACTTAGAGGTCGTATTTATTGTGGTTGATCTATTAAGGACACTAATTGCTAGAATTGATTTGTTAAGCGTTATATTGTTATGGTTGACCTATTAGATATTGTAATTGTTGGATCTTGGCCTGCTATGGTTGTATTTGTCAGGTTTAACCTGTTGAGATTGATTATGAGTTGTATATCATTTAGGGTCGATGGGTATTTTATTGGTACTGTGTTACCTTCCTTACTTGTGCCACTTCTCTTGTGACTGAGTTTTGATACATGTTGAGGACTATGAGTGGGAAGGTAGTATATGCCTATATGCATATGGGTGTATAAGGAGCCTACCTGTGATTAGTATATCGAGTATTTATTGTACTTTTGAATATCTGACGGCTGTTAAGAATATTGTTGATTAGTATATTGATTACTTGTTGCATTCCTAATTATCTGGGCTAACAAAGTTATCATGTTGAATCTACTAATGGTTGTTACACCAGCTATCTTCTATACTGTGGTGGTACTCTGACTGTTTACTATATTCATGATTATCTATTGTTGTTGGGCCTTTGTTTAGGTTTAGACTAGTGATGCCCTAGATTTACACTGGTCAGGATTATGCGAACAACTATATTAATACTCGACGTGACTTGACAGGCATAAATTCTTGTAAAGCGGATTGGTCGACTTAGGCAGGTAGAGTACAGTTTCGATTATCCTATGCACTACGTGTGCGAGCTTATATTAGGTCCGTAGTCTGTGTTAGAATCTAAGACATAGCCTACTACTTGCAGTGTAGGACATACCCTGATGTTAGTCTAGGGTATGGCTTGAGTTTTCCACGCTCTGATGTCCAGTCCAGGGTATTGCCTGAGTTTGCTATGCCTTGATGTCCAATCCAGGGTATTGCCTGATTTTGCCATGCCTTGATGTCTAGTCCATGGTATTGCTTGAGTTTGCCACGCCCTGATGTCTAATCCAGGATATTACTTGAGTTTTCCATGCCCTGGTCTAGTCTAGGGTATTGCTTGAGTTCACCACACCCTAACATCTAGTCCAGGGTATTGCATGCCCAGATGTCCAGTCCTAGGTATTGCTTGAGGTCCAGTCCAAGGTATGGTCTGAGGTCTAGTCCGGACCAAGGTACTTTACTAGGTCACATCCGTAGTTCAATGTTCGGGATCTGTGTTCCCCTCCTGCCTGTAGAGTTGGGTTACTGGTTCAGATACAGTTGAGTATTTGGGGTTGATTGATATATACTTGGCTACTTGGTGCGTGAGTGTACCTGTAGGGCTTAAGGAGGCTCGACAAAGTATAGGATTAGGTTAGATAGTATCTTACACTTGCGTACCTGTCTATCCTACATGGTTTTGGTTAGAACTTCTTAGTTCTGCTTGGTATCAGTATTGCAACATTTCAACTAGATTGTTCTATTAGAGTTGTGGTTATGTGTACATGATTGGGTTAGGAGCTAAGTTTAATCTTGACATCTGTAGCCTTACACCTATTCACCCTTCATTGTGTGTGGGTGTACCGATCGAGCTTTTAGGGGTTCGATTGGCGTACAAGCTTAGTCGGTCCGGCCTTACACCTATGTACATTAGTCTATTGTTGTCCAGATTCTGGCTACACTCATTGGTACAAATATGCATTACCTAATTCTATCAGATATGAGTTACTTTGCACCTACAAATATACATTACATGGTTCTGGTAGACAGTTGGTGTAAAATTATATTCAGGTTTATTCCTGTCTTATTTACTATTTTTACTCAGTCCGCCTATGATGCTTAATGGGTACTATATCCCTGGTTATCACCTCTACATTTTTTCATCTATTTCGTGGTGTAGGTCCTAGCTAGATGATGAGTCCATATCTTGGACTCATTTTGGACTTAGAATGTGAAGAAATGTCGTACTCGATGTGCTATTATGCTTAAATTGTTAACTAATATGCATGTGTTATGATATGAATGAGGCTAAAAATGCATAAGTGGACAATACTCAACAAAATATGAAAAATATGGAAAACAGCCCAAACGATAGTCAAAAGCGGCATTACCGACATATTCGGTGGATTGCTGAATACCAAAGGAAACAACCTAATGTTGCAGCAACCAAGCCCCTAAGTCTATGATAGAAAGGTGACACATGAAGAGGTTCGCCGAATCTCCAAACAAGATTGGCGATAAACAGAGATGTCACCTAATATTGTAGAGACTTGAGCCTTCAGGAGATGTAAAAGAAGGCAGTCAAGTGCATATTTAGTGCATCGTCGGAGTGCTCGACGATGATCGACCTTGACCATCGAATGGTGTTTTGGTGCAAAAACTTTCATTAATTTGCACAGACTATATAATCTTTTTTGGCAAGGACATTGTACATAGTATTCCATACCAGATTTTACAGAAATATAGGGAGAGAGAGAGAGAATAGAATACATAAAAGCTTCTTGCTTAAGAAGTACAAGAGATTGGTGATTTCAAGCCTTAGGAAGAAGAAATTGGAGAGATTAGCTGGAGTAATTCACCTTTTCTCTTGTAATTCATCTTACCCATGTACTTAGCTACTGATTATGATATTAATTCTTTCCTTTTGAGCATGAGCAACTAAAATTCCTATGTCGGGGGTGTGTATATAATATGGGTGTTTGATTTCTAAATTGGGTCTATGACGTTTTGATTATATTGATGCTAATCTGAGTGAGTGTACATCTATTGCTAGGTTTCATTTATAATCTTGAGGTTGCAAACTTGGGATTTACTTTAGATCTTTGATTATTACATTAATTTGAGTAATTAGAGTGTGCAATAGGTGTATTAGATAGAAATCTTTCAGGGTCTCAGTTGAATGCCACAAGCTTGGGTTCAATGGCTAAAGTATTAGGAGGTTTGCTATAATTTCTCAAGCAAGGAGTGTCCGAGATTTACATATGATGTCGTAATAGATTCATGTGAAACACCTTCACTATTGTAAATGAAGTTATGGTTACTAGCATCCCTAACTTACTCACTGTAAGGACCTGGACTTTGGAAACCTTAACGATGCGAAGTATATTGATTCCAAGCATTTTAGGCCAAGACACCTCGCCATGGGTACCTCCACGAGCCATGATCCTTACCATGGTTTGTGAAGGGGGCTCGGGGAAAGGTCCTGACCAATTCTCCTTCTATTTTGGCTAAAAAGACCACCACGACCGCTTGTACAATCTGTAAAAGCTCCCATGGCCTATGGTGGTGCTTTCGTGAAAATGGTAGGCAAAATTTTGGCTAAGTATCAAATCACTGTCTCGAAACTTGGATCTTTGTACGAGCACTTTTCACGAATTATGAACCCTTGTACAGACATATGGCTTCCGTGGGACCAGTCTTGGTGAATTTTCTAAGTATGAAAGTACCATCTCGACGATGAGGCACTCTCTCCACAGATACTTGTACGGTCCGTAGAGCTCCATACGTCTCTTGAAGAGATTTTTTGGAGATGCCTAAGTGATCTTTCAAGGTCCGTTCAATTGGTGTTAGTCCTTTAACCTTCCAAATCAGTTCCATACTTTCCATACCACTCTATGCGCTCCACAATACTTAGTTCCTCATCCACTCGTTCAAAACGCTTTTTGAATCCTCCTTTCAAGGTCTAATTGAATGATCTCCATGGAACCTTTAAGCTCAAACTAAATTCACTTTCAAGCCTTGAATCCAATCTTATTTATGTGGTTTAGAATCATCATGAGTCTCCTTCATCAAGCCAAGTTCAAAGGAATTCCATTGTCTAAGTCTTTCACATGAACCAATAGAAAGATCAACTTTAAATGGTCATATATATTAGCATAAATAGAACCAAGTGGCCTACAACCTACCAAATTGAAGCTCTTTGAATTAGCTTTCCAACACATTTAGTTTCACCCAATTCTGAGTTTGAAGTAAGCAGTTATGCCCCTTTTTGTAGAACGTATTAGTGTTGAGTCAATGAGCTTTCACGAACCATGAAACGCTTCAGACCAGTGAACCCGTCCGTGGTAATTTTCGAATAAAATTCCAATTCCCATTTTATTGAGGTATTATAATTTGGCTCATCCCCAAGACTTTTTAAGACCTCTATGCCCCCTCCCCCACTTTACACTCCTAAACAACCCCTATCTATTTCATAACACCTCATTCAAGACTAACACTTAGTTTCCAGAATCAAACTCTCAAAATGCTCTCCAAGTCTCATCTTCAAGATTCAAGTTAGGATTAAATTGGGATTTCAATTTCAAGCTAAGTTATTCTCAAACTTATCTTCCTAAGCAAGGTATGTGGTTGATTCATGATCCTTTTCAATCATGAAGACCCCAAAAACATCTTACTTTTTAATTTATGAATTTTAAGCTTACTTTGAATATGAGTCTTTTAAATTAGTGTTGATTTGATTAAATTGAGTTATGGGCTGTATTGGAAAAACTGCAAGAATATATATACTTTATAACCTTATATTATCAATCATGTCAACTCTTAAGAATATTTACAGATTTAAGTTATATTTACATCTATGTCAACTCCTAAGATTTTTTATTTTTCATTTTTAAAGACAAAATACTTATTTAATGTGCATTTAAGCCTTTTCAGAATAGGAATTTATTTGTGATTTTGGAAAGGAATTTATTTATGGTTTTTCTACCTTTTCTGCCCAATTAAAAATTTGTTGGGATTTGACCACACATTTATTACTTTTTAAACTTCCAAAGTATCTTAATTTTTTTTTCTTTTTTTCTGCAAAGGTTTTGCATATTCCCTTATAAACTTATACACAAACTATTGCGCAAAGTTTATACTGTAGGATTTTTATTGCGATTTGAATTCAAGAAGTAGGCTACGTTGGGGCGATAATTTCTAAGTTTATACCCACAAGCGCCGCAAAACCATAAAAATACTGATACTAACGTTGCTCCGACGGCCACGGCCACCGTCAGCTCAATTGAAATTATACCAGATGTTACGTCGAACAACAGGAGGGATACAAATGAGAATGATGATGTGTAACAACTGTCTTTGCAAACCCTAGACACCGAAACTGCAAAATCACCGAAAGCGGAGGCAGTAGTTAAGTTTCAGGATTTGTTCACTCCTTTTTTCCACCTTTTCTTTAAAACTTTATTGGGATTCACCCATATTCTAGTTTTTTTCATTTTCTTTTTGTAATTTGGTTGATATCAAACTTTTTTTCATAGTTTGTAGGTTAATTGGTTTTACTGTTGATATTTCTTTTACCTTTTTTGTTAGAACTATTGATGCCCAACATTTTTTGGTTAATTTATTGATAACATAGTTTATTGATCATGTTATCACCTTTTATGAGTGTCAATGCCCTGTAGTCAACATTTCAAGTAGTCTTCTTGGTGTCATAGAAAATATAAAATTTAAAAAATTTGTATTATTATTATAATTTGGCATTTTTCTGACTGTTATAGTTGTTAGTTTTATTTGTTGTTTAGTCTTGAAATTATCGATTTCTTTTACGATAGAACTGATGATATCAAATTTTGATTTTACTTTATGTTTAATTTTGCCTCATCTGTTTTTTTTGTTATGACCATGGATTGTCTACTATTGATATTTTTTTAAATTTGTTTTATGTAAGCTTTGGTCTCATAGTAGGTGTTATAGGTGTTTGTTAGCATATATGGTGTTATGTTGATAATGTTTTTGTAGAAACTATTGGTATATATTATTATAGATAATGTACCTTTTTATTTATCTGATGGTCATAACTTGTTCACTTTTTTTCTTCTTTTATTTTTGTATAAATATTTGATTTCATAGATGGGTGTTTATATGTATTTGTTAGTATAGATGGTGTCAAGTTGACAAGCAGTTGGACCATAGTTCCACTATGGAAAATTAGTGGTATTAACATATTATTTTGGTTATAATATTGATCTTTATAACTATTTGTCACGACCCGGAAAGGGGCTTAGATGTGACATGACGAAAGAGAACCCGAAAGTCCTCGATCAAGCCATCATAGCATCATCACACACATCATCGGTTCGGAAGCGCGAAAGTAAACACATAACACATAAGCTCTAAGGGAAGCGGGGCTTTGGACTCAAGCTATGGGGATGTTGCCGGGAATGGGATGAACATGAATCACATAGCACATAACAGTTATCTCTAAGGGGTGGGTAAGTAGGACTCAAGCTATGAGGGCATTCCGGGTTAGGGGACTTTCCACATAAGCACATAATCAACACACAATCTCAATATCAAGTCATAAGCATAATCAGTACCATTTCCATAATCAAGACTCATAAGCATAACATTTCCATAATCATAATATTCAACAATTACAATCCAACGTACAAGACTTTAGTTTGTCCAATAAGCCTCTACATAAGATAAACGGGGCCTCGACATAGTTTGAGGCTCACCCTTAATACATAAGTAAAGAAAGGTAAAAGCAATACTAGCTAGATAGAAAATGACTATTGCCCTTGAACAAAAGGGCTCACCATAAGCAATGGGCTTCAAGATGATCACACGTCGTCCGGTAAAATATAGAAGTCGTCTCCGATTCCTACATGGTTAGAACATGTAGACAAGAGTATGGGTTAGTACAATAAAGTACAAAGTATGCGGGCATGCAAATGCATATGCACATGAACCTATAACAACCTACATGGCAAGGGAATATATAAAGAACTGAATATAAGAAAGAACAATATAACAATATGCCATGAAACTCGGGGTACATGAAATGCCATAATGCTTATAATATAGAGGGGATGGAACTATAACCGACATCCAAATCCATGTGAGCTACAACATGAACTTGCCCAATGAAAGCCCCCCATTGGATCGGAGAAGATTACTTGCCAAAGGTAATCTCACCACACCTTACGGGCCTCCCATTTCGGTGTGACGGCCACCTTCTTTACGGGTCTCCGATTTCGGAAGGATTTACATAACATAGCATAGCATATCATATCAAAGCATACCTTACGGGTCTCCCATTTCGATAGCACCTACGTTGGCACATAGTTTCGGGAAAGAAGTGGGACCCTTGGGGATAACCCACTTACTGCTCCAATCCTTCTCGGTACTAAGTTATCATCCCACCACGATACATACACATATACATGCTTTTAAAATGGAAACTTGACACTTGAACATCAAATCATACATACTCGGTCTTAGAAGCCAAACATACTTTCAATACTCTTATGCATACTTAACAAGAGTTAAACATCTTTCATAGTCATGCATCATGGGCTAAAACTCCAAACAAACTTTCATATCAAACTTCATGCATAAGAGTAGCTCCATACTTGTCATACTTGTCATATCATATTGGTGAAAGCACCCATGTTGCTCAAAGAGCCATATCATAGACTTAGTGTGATCACAACTTAGTCAAACCCATACTAAATCAAAATCATAGTCATAAACATGTTTGGGACTTAGCCCACATCAAAACTTTCATCAAAATATCCATGAATCATGTATGCAATGCCATGAGGAACAATGAGAATAACATGGGTACTAAAATTCAAACTTCAAATTCAAATCAAGAGTAATTTATAAGAAATTCAAGTTAAATCAACCTTCAAATCATCATTTAAATACTACCCATGCATATTTCAATAGTACAAGGGACATACATAGCTTGATCATCATCAAATCATTTAATCCTCATAAAATTCAAGCTTAAATCAACTTTAAAACACCTAATTTCTACAGCAGATAATCCCAGTCAAGTAAATACTTCAAAATCTAAAGAACCCAACCTTAATTAAAACTTAAAAATCAAATTTAAAGAGGAGGGTTCTTGGGTCTTCATAGATTAAAGGGAATCTACGAATCAAACCCACATACCTTGAAATTGATCAAGGGAATTGAAGAATTTTACAACAAGGATGATCT
The DNA here is from genome assembly GCA_038996855.1 of Solanum aculeatissimum. Taxonomy (NCBI): domain Eukaryota; kingdom Viridiplantae; phylum Streptophyta; class Magnoliopsida; order Solanales; family Solanaceae; genus Solanum; species Solanum aculeatissimum. Next base: position 12,218 of record JBCEWC010013260.1, read on the forward strand.
TCCCCAAATTTCTTCAAGCTTTCAACAATGGAGGTAAAGAGAATTTAGAAAATTTCAAAGTGTATTGGAGAGTGTTAGAATGGATGAAAAGGGTTTAGGATTAGGTTAAGGGGGTTTTGGAGACCTTAGAAAGCCTAAAAAGGGCATAAGATCTAATTAAATTACGAATTAACCATTAATAAAATGGACTAATTAACTGAAACAGTGCCTCACGCAAGGCTACAGTGCCTGTACAATGGCACACGGTTCGTGTAACTGACCGTCTGACCATACTTGACTTCGTCTTCGGCTTAAACTCTCGGGGGACTTTCTGGAACACTTCACGGAGGGTCTCAAGGATCGTGTGTCTGTACACGGATAGTGTACTGGTCCGTGGTGCCACACGTAGCTCGAATTCTAGCCCCAAAATCTTGCCGAGCTTCTGCCCCACTTCACGGGACCTCTCACGACCCGTGTAGGGTCTCAGGGACTGTGGGGTAGTCCGTGGGGTTAGCCTTGGTCCTTGGCCATGGTCCTGGCCACCAGGAGCCCAATGGAACCTCCCACAAGCCCCTACATGGACTGTGGACCTTCACATGGTCCGTGGTCCCGTCCTTGGCCCATTTCCAGAACCTCATTTCCAGCGTCCTTCCAATTACGGGCAGTCTTACTGTTTTGGCTATAACTTTCTCATACAAACTCCGAATATAGTGAAAGCAGTTGAGTTGCGAAGCTAACTCAAAGAGCGTAAAGTTGATATATAGTATCCCATACAGTTCATCCCATACCAAAAGTTATGATTCCTCAAAGTACACTACCCAAACGACTCTTTCTATGACACCAAAAGGTCCGTTTTGAATCTGGCCACTTAAAATCAACAAATGGCTACCAAAATTCAACCATGAATAGTTAAACACTATCCAAGACCAACCATTAAGAAGTTCAAAAATTTTTGGGCCGTTACATCATCTCCCCCTTGGGAACATTCGTCCTCGAATGAGCTAAGACTACGACTTGAGGACCTCAACCAAAACAAGAGACATTCTAACCATAACTCAAGAGATCATTTATCATATCAAAAGTCTTTCAAAACTCATGTCAAAACATCATTTAAATCATTTTTGTGCTCATGAATGCATGCAATGTCATAAAACTCAAGAAGCAAAGAATGAGGACAATAAAAGGATAGAACCTAGTACCTTAAGCTTGAGTAGATTTGAAGAGATAGGGGTATCACTCCATCATGTCCAACTCCGCTTCTCACGTTGCACTTCCCACATCTTGATTCCTCCAAAGTTCCTTGACCGAAGCTACCTCCTTATTGCGAAGCCGCTTCACTTGTCTATCAAAAATCTCAACCGACACCTTTTCGTAGGCCAAGTTCTCCTCAATCGTCACACCATCCAAAGGTGCAATTGCCTTAGGGTCACCAACCAACTTCCTCAACATAGATACATGGAAAACCGGATGAATGAAGCTCATGTCCAAATGCAAATCCAACCTCTATGCTACGTTGCCAACCCGTTCCACAATCTCATAAGGTTCGACGTACCTAGGGCTCAACTTTCCATTTTTGCCAAAACGCATAATGCCCTTCATGGGGGACACCTTCACATACACCCAATCACCAATATGAAATTCAAGGTCCCTCTTTCTAACATCCGAATAAGACTTTTGGTGACTTTGGGCCATCTTCAACCTTTCTCAAATCAACTTCACCTTTTCAATAGCCTCAACAACCAAGTCCGGGCCTAGAAAGGCCGCCTCACCTATTTCGAACCAACCATCCAGAGACTTACATCTCCTACCATATAAAGCCTCAAAAGGAGCCACACCGATGCTAGCATTGAAACTATTGTTGTAAGCAAACTCGATGAGAGGTAGATGGTCATCCCAATTCCCCTTAAATTCTAACATACAAGCCCTTAACATATCCTCCAAGGTTTGAATTGTTCTTTCGGCTTACCCATTGGTTTGAGGATGAAATGCGGTGCTCAACTTGACCTTAGTACCAAGTCCCTTTTGAAAGGACCTCTAAAAATGAGATGTAAATTGGGTACCACAATCCGATATGATAGACCTTGGCACACCATGCAACCTCACCAATACCCAGATATACACTTTAACATACTCCTCGGCACTATATGTAGTCTTAACCAGTAAGAAGTGAGCCAACTTAGTCATTCTATCAACCACAACACATATGGAATCAAATTTTCTCCGAGTACGGGGTAACCTAACCAGAAAGTCCATATTCACATCTTCCCACTTTCAAGTAGGAATCTCAATATCTTCTGTTAAGCAATCGGGCCTTTGATGTTCTACTTTCACTTGATGGCAATTTGGACACTCTGATACGAATCTTTCTATATCTTTCTTCAAACCGTGCCACCAATACAACTCTTTCAAATCTCGGTGTATTTTGGTAGATCTTGGATGAATAGAATATTGTGAATTTTGAGCCTCTTTCATGATGATTTCCCTCAAGTCATCCACATCTGGAACACACAGATGGTCTTGGTATCGAAGTACACCATCTCTCCCTTGGGAGAAAACCTCAATCTTACCATCGGCAACCAACTTCTTCAATTCCACTAAGGAAGGATCTTGATCTTGTTTACCCTTAATATCAACTACAAAAGAAGACTCGGATCCACTTTGTACAAGGATTCCACCATTGTCGGAATCGGCCAACCTCACACCCAACCTAGACAAATGGTGCACATCTTTTGCTATCTCTTTCTTTCCCTCATCCACATGTGTCACACTTCCAATGGAGAGTCTACTAAGAGCATCCTCCACAATATTAGCCTTACCTGGGTGATAAAGGAGACTCGTATCATAATCCTTAAGAAGTTCCAACTATCTCATTTGCCTCAAATTAAGGTCCCTTTGGGTGAACACATATTGCATACTCGTGTGATTGGGGAAGACATCCACATGCACCCCATACAAATAATGTCGCCAAATTTTCAAAGCAAACACTACCGCCGCTAACTCAAGAT